>ML260694.1:0-98794 GCA_005239495.1 Nicotiana undulata | reverse complement strand
GGGGGAGGGGTTGGCCGCGGATCCTGTAACTATAACGGTAATGAATCCTTCAAAATCGAGCTCATGAGATTTATGAGGAAAATGAATGCGAAGAAATTTCACACCTGAATGGATCAGATTCGGGGCGCACCGCCAGTTTTGAAGAGTACAGAATTGAAAAAGTATACTCAACTGCCATTCAAACCAAGCGCATCGTCGGAGTTAATTCCGAAGAGGTTCAAGATGCCGGACATATCGAAGTATGATGGGAATTCGGTCCTCAGGAGCATATCACGACTTATACGACGGCAGTGAAAGAGAATGATTTGGCTCAACATGAGATCGAGTCGGTCCTACTGAAAAAGTTTGGAGAAACCCTCACGAAGGGGACCTTGACATAGTACTCACTCTTACCCGAGCATTCATTAGATTCTTTTGAAATGCTCGTAGACTCGTTCATCAAGGCCTATGCCGGGGCCATAAAGGTCCAATCCAGGAAGGCATACATATTCAGGACCGCACAAGGTGAGTCCGAGTTGCTGCGGGAATTTGTGATCAGATTCCAGAAAGAGAGGATGCTGCTAACAGCCGCAGTAGACGAGTGGGCAGCAGAGTCATTTACAAAGGGTTTGAACTCGAGGAGATCTAACGCCTCCTAAAAGCTAAAGGGAAGCTTTCTCGAGTTCCAAGATACAACATGGGCGGATGATCATAACCGCTATGAGTCAAAAATAAGGATAGAAAATGATCAGCTCGGGTTCCCAGCATCAACCAAAGGGCGGACCGAGATAAGAACCATGATAAATTCAAAGGTGATTTCGATGCAGACCGATGATATTCTAAAGGTCATTTCCTACCATACGACAAAGCCGAGGGGCATGGCAACAAAGGGCTCTGGTCCTCGGACAGGTTCGCTCCCGATAGATGAACTGACTGTAGCCGGAACAACAGATTGTTGCAAGAAAAAGAGGTATCGGGGACCAGGAATTCTATATATCCCAGGTTGTCAGATTAAAATTTCAACATCTACGTAACAGAGTTGGTTTCGGCAATGAAAAATATCAAAGAAGGGCGATTCCCAAAGCCAATCAGATCCGATCCTAGCAAGAGGGATCCTAACTTACGGTGTGAGTATCATGGGACTCACGACCATAGAACTGGGGACTGTGGTTATCTGCACGAAGAGGTGGCAATGCTGTTGAAAAATGACTATCTCAGGGAGTTCTTGGGCGATCAAGCCATGAACAATTACGGCCGTAGTCGGGACATCACACAACCCTCGAAGATAGGAGAAGATCCTCCTCTGTTAACTATCAACATGATTGTCGGAGGGAATGAAATCAATGGTGTAACCTTCTCGCCGGCCAAGAAGACAAAGGTATCGCTGTCTATTATATAGATATTTGGAAAGAGATTCCTGGAAGTCACCGATGACAACGTCACTTTCACAGAGAAAACGCCGCCGGACTTCTTCTGCCACATAACGATGCTCTGGTAATCTCTCTCTCAATATCTTAGATTTTAAGATTAAGCATATTTTTATTGACTAGGAAGTTCTGCCAACATCATTCAATGGAGAGTACTGGAGCAAGCGAAGTTAACCGGAAGTATCATTCCAAAAACAAAACTCCTTGCCAGGTTCAACTTAGCGAGTGTGAAAACCCGAGGAGAGATCTTGCTGCCCACCAACGCCGACAGCAACATGGGCTACAAGATAATTCTTGGAAGACCATGGTTACATGAGATGAGGTCCGTACCATCAACATATTACTAACGATCTCAAAACACACACCTAAATATTCTCGCTAGTCAAAGATAGCATAGAAAATTATCGTATCCACAAGGATTAGAGTTAAGCAATATTTTCGTAATTTGTAGCTAGATTGCTATCCAAGATGATAAAAAAATGAGATTTATATGATTAAGAACAAAAATTAACTAAGACTCTAGATCAAGTTGACTAATGACAATTGAACAAAAGTAAGCAAAGAAGATATCAGTGGGAGAAAATAGGGGTTGATAGGATAGGGGAAAGATAATTGTCTGGGATTTTACTGTAGTTAATTCACTTCTAATTTTTAAGTGAGTCTCTCGAATTCACTCAATTATTAGTTCAAACGTTTAGTACAAACTTCTCTCTCGATTAAGTCTCAACCTCACAATATGAACCAATTTATGCTCGGTGAAGATATGCACGAGTTCGTAGTGGATTGGTCTTTAGGAGAAGATCTTTAGATTATCCTCCTAACTAGGTCTAGTCAATAATTCAACTAGCCTCTTTCGATTACTAAGAAGAATCAATGAATTCAACCAACAAGATAATGCAAAAACATCACAAGTTATGCTTCTCTTGATTACATGGACATGTGAATATAGGTGCAACAATTAAAGCACCCAAAATGATTCAATATATAAAAACTAGAGTTAATATTCAAAACAATCATCAAAACACCAAATCCATCAATCCCTAAAGAGAACTACTCCATAGATATGGAGTAATTCATCACAAATATAAAGAAAAACATAAAATAATCCAAACTCTTGTCTTGAGTGAGGATTGGATGATGAATTCTTCGTGCTTTCGCTTCTCCACCTTCTCTCTAGCCTCCTTAGGTCTTAGATGTGTCAAAATTCCAGAAAATACCATTTTTCATGTATTTATACGAAGTAGGGTCGGGCCCAAACGAAATCACCCTTTCCTAGGCGAAATATGAAAACTTGCAAACTTATTGTTTTTCTTGCATCGCACTGTGCGTAGCAGGGTGCATAGCATTAGTGCTTTTTCCTGACAGACCACAAAAACCCAATCTCTGAAGTTTGCTAATTTGTGACAAAATTTTACCCTGATGCGACACTGTGCATCGCCCAGTGCGCCACACTAGTGTATTTTTCCAGCAGTTAATTCTTCCTTTTATTTTGGACGTCCAGAAGTGATCCTCGACCCCCGAACATGATCCCGCCTTAATTACTTGGGCTTTTACTCAGACTTCAAAGCTCCAAATAGCTCGAATTAGTTCCACAATATCTACATAACTCGAAATCACTCCTACAAGGCATAAAACATACAATAAGTGCAAAACACTACCAATTAAAGGTCAAACACAAGTAAAGAGCAGTAAATTAGAGCGCAATAAGTGACTAAAACACGAGATTATATCCTACCATCAACACCCCACACTTAAACCATTGTTTGTCCTCGAGCAATCAAACAACACTTTATATTGACACGACCTTGTAAAACAACTTTCATAACTTATCGTACCAAGAATAAATGAAACAAATTAAGCACAATACCGTAACATCCTCGTCTCAAGATTTGACTCAAACGCACTACACATTTTTCACAACCCGCTCACTTACTCGATCTAACAAAGAGGTCAAGCATTATCTTTCCTTTGTGAATCAAGTGCCCTCACACAACAATAGGGAGTAGTTCCACACACCATGAAATTTAAGAACAACTAGGAACTCAAGATAGGAAGAATTCGCTCATTCTCAGAAATAACATTGATACGCTACAAATGATGAACCATAGGCTTTCCCGTAGTGTGCTACTCAACTAATTTATATTATTCAGTCAAGGATCAAGTAGAAATTTAATTGGTTGCAATGTAGGCTGAGGAACATGTAGGATACATTTAGATATAAGAGTGAATACACCTCCCTAAGCACTTTAATACATATACTTTTAACATTTAAAACCCCACATTTATGTCAAACCATACTCCACCTTCACATTGTTTACATTAACTCCCACTTCTTTAAGCACAATTACATCAAGAGTCACCACTATCAAAGAATATTTTGCACAACAATACAACTATTTTTTTTCTCAATTCAATTCAGGCGGCTCTTACTTTTTCAAAACAAGTTCACCTTTCTTCCTTGTTTCATTAGTTCCACTTAAAAGACAGACCAACCATCCCACACTTCAACTTTTACAAAGTTCATAACAATTTCAAATGCTCACGAGAGGTGAAAATGTTCAAATAGATGGCCAATTCAAACAAATGGGTAAGAATTGTAATGTGATTGCCAAAGAAACAGGATTACAGGCTCAACGAGTTTAACTAAGATACACAAAAATATGGTGGGTAAAAGCATATAACTCACTCCACAAACAAATGCCTAAATCACTTCCAAGACTGAACAAAACTACTATTTCGCTTTGCAAACACACATGGCAAGTTCAAGACATCAATTCAATGCACAAAATAATACAAAAAACCTATCACACACATGGAACATAACTCTCAAGATTGGATTATCAAGACACTCTAGTCAAAGCAATAAAGCAAAGTTAAGATCATACATTTTAAGGTACTTATGCAAGAGTCAAAATCTGAGCCTAAGCGTCACAACTAAAATACTCACTATTCTCAAGGCATAATGTAGTCAAGAGATATTATCTTCAATTCAAATCATAGCACAAGGTTTCCTACTTATAAAAGCAAAAACTAACTACATCCCGATTCAAAGAAAACCCTTGGAAAACAACCGCGACACAAAGAAAAACAAAGGGAGAATTATTACACTACCCAACAAAAGAAAATCTTTCTGTCCTTTTCTTGCGACTTAAATCCAAAAAAATAAAACTAACATACATACAACATACAAATACCCCCACCCCACACTTTAAGTTGTGGCATGTCCCCATGACACACAATTAAAAAACATAAGGTAGAGGAAACTTCCCTGAATATCTGGGCGGAGTCTGAGTCGAAGTCGGGCTCCATTCCACGCGCCTGAACCAGTCACACATCCATGCCGACAACTTCTTCTCAGCCTTTTTGGGGTACACCCCACACTTATCTTTCTCAATCACTGGAGCCTTCTCTTTTGAACCCTTCACCTTCCACTCAACACTTGTAGCTGGATTCTCTTTTTTCACCCCAGTTGCTACTTCCATCTCAAACGTCACTGTCTCCTCACTCACTCTAAGCATGAGTATCCTATCATGTATATCCAATATAGCTCTACCCGTTGATAAAAGTTATCTTCCTAGGATGAGTGGGACCTTCTTATTCTCCTCTATTTTCACCACTATGAAAACTACAGGAAATATGAACTTATCCAGCCGCACCAAAATATCTTCTACTATCCCCTCGGGTGTTATAGCCATTTGGTTTGTCAGTTGCAAAGATATTGGCACCGACCTTATCTCTCCAATCTCCTTCTCCAGCTTCATGTAAATCGACAATGGCATTAGATTTATTGAGGCAACGGAATCACATAAATATTTATCAAAGTTAAGAGTGCCTAAAGAGTAAGGTATAATAAAATTCCCTGGATCTCTACACTTTTGTGGGAGTTTGTTTTGCAAGATTACATTGCAATGCTCTGTGAGTTTGACCACTGATGTCTCCTCGACCTTCCTTTTCTTTGTAAGGATATCCTTCAAGAATTTTTCATAAGCTGGCATTTGGGAGAGCACCTCTATGAATGGCAAGTTTATATTAACCTGTCTCAGCATATCTAGGAACCTTTCAAATTGTTTATCCAACTTCTCTCTATAAAAATATTGGGGAAAAGGTAAAGCAGGCATGTTCTTTCTCTCTCCATTAGATTCATCCCTTCTCGAAGTGTCCTCCTTCTTCTTCTTGTCAGTTCCCTTCTTTCCTTTCTTCTTTTTATCAACTTCATTTTCAACTGCTCCACAATTTATTTTTAAGGTACACTCTCTTTTTGGACCGGAGTGGGCTCTTCCAACACTTTCCCGCTTCTCAAAGTTATATCATTTACAGTTTCTTTGGGGTTCCTTTCAATATCAGTTGGCAATGTACTCGGGATCTTATAAAACAATATGGTTGCAATTTTTCCCACTTACTTCTCCAATTTCGCAACCCTGTGCCATGTTCTTTGATAGCTACACCATGAGCATCTAACATCTCATATGTCTTGACAATAAAGGACTTTATTAGATCTTCTAACCCAGACTGAATTGGATGTTGTGGCTGAAATTGCTGTCTCTGCTGATGTTAGAAAACATGCGCCCCTTGTCCTTGAAATCTGGGATTGTATTGTTGCCATGCATTTGCAGTACCCCCAGGTGAACTCCATGAAAAACCAGGGTGCTTCTAAGCCATTGCATTGAAGTTATAATTCCCAACATCATTAACTTCCTTAGTTGAGGCTTGACACTCATGAGTAGGGTGTCCCCTTTAACAAATCACATGTTGCATGAGGTTCATTTTGTATCTAAGCCAAGGTCAGCTTCCTTATCTCTTATGCCATGACATCAAGCTGTACCTGCTCAGATGTGTTAGCATCAACCCAGTGAACACCATTCACCCTTCTTCTGTTAGCACTTTCAGATGGCCACTGATTTGCATCTTCAGACAATTCATCAAGAATAGTGACTATCTCCTCATGCGTATTCTTCATTAGCATACCTCCAACTGCATTGCTTAAAGTTCTATGTGAGGTCGGTGTTAATCCATCCCAAAAATCCTGGAGTTACATTCGGAGTTCAATATCATTGTGTTGACACTTTTTGACTATCTCCTTAAACCTCTCCCAACTTCAACAACTGTTTCATTTTCTTTCTGACAGAAGTTATGGATCTCTCTTCTAAACTTGCCCGTTTTAGCTGAGGAGAAATATTTGTCAAGAATTTTTCTAGTCATCATGTTCAAATTGATCCTTGAGGAAAGGTCCGAAGCCACTGCTTTGCATTATCTTTCAGTGTGAAGGGGAATGCCCCTAGACAAACTGCAGTGAAACACCATTATATTGAAAGGTGTTCATGATCTCCTCGAAGTCCATTAAATGATTGTTTGGATCTTCGTTCATCTTTCCTCTGAAGACACAACAATTTTGCAGAGTTTGAAGCAACCCTTGCTTCAATTCAAAATTGTTTGCTGCAACTGGAGGTGGTCAAATGTTTGACAAACTTTGGTTGTAGACCGGTCTAGAGTAATCACCAAGTGGTCTCCCAGCACTAAGAGCTATGTTTCTGAACTGGCCTGCACCCACGAGTTGATTTTGATCAAGTCGGTGATCCCTCTCTTCGTCATAAATACGTTGTGCATCTCTAAAAGCTGCTTCCTAAGCATCTCGTGAAGCTTTTTCTCTTTGTTGGACTGCCTCTCTCACAGCCAGGTCCACATTATCTTCACCATTTCCGGCCGGTTGAGGATTTCCCAACATTTTCTAACGTCTTAGTGGGATTTATTTCCTTCTTCAGTTGTTGCAGTTGTATTTCTTGATCGCCATCGTATGGTAGCAATTCTTTCCCAGAAGATCGATTCATGCACTAATCCAACCTGTAACCTGCGCACAGTCAAAGAACACCAACCGTGAAAAGGAAAAAAACAAAATAAAATAAGAAGAAATTCCCGAATTAGCACTACAAACTATTTAGAACACTATTGATTTCAAATCCCCGGCAACGACGCCAAAATTTGACAATCTCAAAACACACACCTAAATATGCTCGCTAGTCAAAGATAGTATAGAAAATTATCGTATCCATAGGGATTGAGGTTAAATAGTATTTTCGTAGTTCGTAGCTTGATTGCTATCCAAGATGATCAACAAATGAGATTTATATGACTAAGAACTAAAATTAACTAAGATTCTAGATCAAATTGACTAATGATAATTGAACAAAAGTAAGCAAAGAAGATATCAGTGGGAGAAAATAGGGGTTGATTGGATAGGTGCAAGATAATTATCTGGGATTTAACTCTAGTTAATTCACTTCTAATTTTCAAGTGAGTATCTCGAATTCACTCAATTATTAGTTCAAACGTTTAGTACAAATTTCTCTCTCGATTACGTCTCAACCTCACAATATGAACCAATTTATGCTCGGCGATGATATGCACGAATTCGTAGTGGATTGATCTTTAGGAGAACCTCTTTCGAATATCCTCCTAGCTTGGTATAGACAATAATTCAACTAGCCTCTTTCGATTACTAAGAAGAATCAATGAATTCAACCAACAAGATAACGCAAAAACATCACAAGTTATGCCTCTCGATTACATGAACATGTGAATATAGATGCACCAATTAAAGCACCCAAAATGATTCAATATATAAAAACTAGAGTTAATATCCACAAACAATCATCAAAACACCAAATCCACCAATCCCTAAAGAGAACTGCTCCATAGATATGGAGTAATTCATCACAAATATAAAGAAAAACATGAACAATCCAAACTCTTGTCTTGAGTGAGGGTTGCATGATGAATTCCTCGCTTTCGCTTCTCCACCTTCTCTATAGCCTCCTTAGGTCTTAGATGTATCAGAAGTCCAGAAAATACCATTTTCCATGTATTTGTACCAAGTAGGGTCTGGCCCAAACAAAATCACCCTTTCCTAGCCGAAATATGAAAACTTGCAAACTTATTGTTTTTCGTGCATTGCACTGTGCGTAGCATGGTGCATATCATTAGTGCTTTTTCCTGACAGACCACAAAAACCCAGACTCTGAAGTTTGCTAATTTCTTAAAGAATTTTACCTTGATGCGTCGCACTGTGCATCACCCAATGCGCCGCACCAGTGTATCTTTTCAACAATTAATTCTTCCTTGAATTTTGACATCCAGAAGCGATCCTCGACTCTCGAACACGATCCCGGCTTAATCCTTTGGGCCTTCACTCATACTTCAAAGCTCCAAATAGCTCAAATTAGTTCCACAACATCTACATAACTCGGAATCACTCCAACAAGGCATAAAAACATAATAGGTGCAAAACACTACCAATTAAAGCTCAAACACAAGACATATGCGGTATATTAGAGTGCAATAGGCGACTAAAACACGAGATTATAGCCTACCATCAATCACCAACTTCTGAAATTCCCGACCTCGGAGGGAATTAAGCGGATAAGAGGAGATCAACCGACAACAAGAGAAATGAATACAATATTAATTTCCTGTAGTAAAGGAAAGGATCCCAACAAATAGCAATTACAGGAACCGACCCTTGCTCTCGTATCATTTGAAGATGATAAAGGTGAGGAGTCGTCGGAATCACACGAGGTACCAAGACACTTTCAGGTAATGGAAGAGACATACGCGACCAAATCCACGGGAGAAGAGCTCAATCAAGTGGCTTTGTTCGATGAATTCTTGGAGAGGAAGTTTCACTTGAGAACATGACTCAATCCTTAACTCAGGTATGGATTTATCATTTCCTTAACGCTAACGTTGATTGTTTTGCATGGTCGCACTCGAATATGACAGGTATCCCTATAGAGGTGGCCGTGCACAAGCTAATCTTGGACCCGAGCTTCTCTCCGGTAAGGCAAAAGAAACGCCCAATAGGCGAGGTCAGAAACAGGTTTGTTAGGGAATAGGTAACTCGACTACTTGACATCGGTTCAATCCGGGAGGTAAAGTATCCCGAGTGGTTAGCTAATGTAGTTGTGGTTCCGAAAAAGAATAACAAATTCCGAATGTGCGTAGATTATAAAGAATTGAATAAGGCATGCCCTAAAGACTCGTTCCTATTGCCAAACATTGATCAATTGATTGATGCAACGACATAGCATGAGTTAATAATTGTCCTCAATGCCCCCGGGTACAACCAAATCAAGATAAACCCGGAGGATCAGGAAAAAACTTCATTCATAACGTGATGTGATGCCCTTTGGGATTATAAACGACGAATCCACTTATCAGAGGCTCGTGAAAAAGATGTTCGAAAAGAAAATATCTAAAAAAATAAAATGAAAGTGTACCTAGATGACATGTTGGTCAAGTCTTTGAATGGATGTGTTCAGTTAAAGCACCTCCAAGCGGCCATTGATATCTTGAGGAAGCATAACATGAAGCTCAATCCAGAAAATATGCGTTGGGGTTGGCTCCGCTAAGTTCTTGGGTTTCTTGGTCTCACAAAGAGAGATTGAGGTAAATCCCGATAAAATCAAAGCCACCGAAGACACCCCAGATCAGCTTACAAGCATAAAATATGTACATAGATTGACCGGGAGATTGGCCGCTTTAAGAAGGTTCATATCTGGATCCTAAGTAAAATGTCATCACTTCTTCTCACTTTCGAAGAATAATAATAATTTTGAATGGACACCGGAGTGCCAGCAGTCCTTGAAAGACCTAAAACGTTATTTATCAATCCCGCATCTACTATCAAAATCAAGGGAAAATGAACAATTGCTAATATACCTAGCGGTCTCAGAAGTAGCGGTAAGTGCCGTTCTAGTCCAGAAGGATGAAGGTACGTAATTTCCTGTCTACTACATTAGTAAAACTTGTTAGGAGCGGAGACTCTTTATCCGCACCTCGAAAAGTTGGCCTTAGATTTTGTAGTCGACTCTCAAAAGCTTAGGCCTTATTTTCAGTGCCACTCGATAGCCATTGTGACAACCTTTCCCTTGCGGAATGTTCTTCACAAACATAAGCTTTCAGGCCGATTGACCAAATGAGTAGTTGAAATTAGTGTGTTCGATATTGAATACAAGCCTAGGACCGCAATAAAATCACAAGTCTTGGCCGACTTTGTTGCCGATTTCAGTCCTGGGTTATTACAGTTGGATGCTAAAGAAGCGATGTTGGTGTCGGAAACGACATCAAGAGTTTGGACCTTGTTCACAGATGTAGCTTTCAATGTAAAGGGTCCGGGCTCAGGGTGGTTCTAATAACACCCTTGAAGGAAACCCTGAGGCATGCCATTAAAACTGTTCCGTTAACTAATAATGAAGCCGAGTATGCGGTATTAGTTGCAGAACTCGAATTGGCCCGGGGACTTGGCTCTGAGATCATAAAGATCGATCGTGATTCCCAGCTGGTAGTAAACCAAGTGTACGGGACTTTTGACATAAAAGAAGAATGCATGAAACAATATGTGGTTAAAGTTCAAACTTTTCTTGCATGATTTAGGGAGTGGTCGATCACACACCTCCCGAGGGAAGAAAATGTGAGAGCAGATGCATTGGCCAATTTGGGATCGTCCATAGAAATGAAAGGATCTTACTCCGGCACTGTCGTTCAACTTATACATTCGGTGCTGCATGTGGAGGGTTATTGTAAGTAAATACAACCAACTTGGTTTGGGACTGGAGGAATGAGTTCATCGAGTATCTTCGGCATGGCAAGTTGCCCGAAGACCTGAAGGCATCCCAGGCTCAACGTATGAAAGCGACTCGTTACTTCCTCATAATAGGGCAACTATATAGGAGATCATACCAAGTCTCATTAGCCCGTTGTCTAGGAGACTCGGAAGCGTATTACGTGATGAGAGAAATCCATGAAGGGATTTGCGGGAACCATTCCGGTGCAGATTCATTAGTACTAAAGCTAGTCAGAGAAGGAGCTATTGGCCTCGTATGGAACAAGACGCAAAAATGTTCGTACAAAAATGCAACAAATGCCAACTCGAAGCACAGTTGGTACACCAACCAACATATATCTTGCATTCGGTACTGTCCCCGTGGCCATTCATGAAATGGGAGATGGATATAGTAGGTCCACTACCATCGGGTCCCGGAAAGGTAAGATTTTTTTTTAAATTTCTACCGATTACTTCACTAATGGGTTGAAGAATGTCCTTACCAAAATATCAGTGAGCGCGAAGTGATCGACTTTATATGGGAACACATAATTTGCCTATTTGGAATACCAAAGAACATTGCCTACGATAACAAGCCACAATTCATAGGTTCCAAGATCACAAAATTTCTCAAAGATCTGAAAATCAAAAGAATTAACTCCTCACCATACCATCGCGCTAATGGACTGGCGGCTTCAACCAATAAGGTAATTATCCAAAACGTCAAAAAGAGGTTTGAAGCTGCTAGAGACAAATGGCCCGAAGAGTTACCAGGCGTGCTATGGTCATACCAGACAACGGTAAAACCAAGCACGGGAGAGAAACCTTTCTCTATCATATATGGCACGGAAGCTTTGATCCTGGTGGAAGTAGGGGAACCAAACTTGTAGTTTTCCCAAACGAGCGAAGAAACGAATAACGAGGCATTGTTGGTGAAGCTGGATATGCTTGATGAATACAGGGACTTGGCACACGTAAGGATGGTAGCTTAGAAGCAAAGCATGGAAAGATACTATAATCAGAGAGCCAATCTTCATTACTTCAAAGTAGGAGACTTGGTTTTGAGGAAGGTTAATCAGAACACTCGGGAAATCAACGTTGTGAAGCTTGTTCCGACATGGGAAGGTCCCTGCCGGGTTTCACCTGTCATCGGAAAAGGATCTTACGAGCTTGAAAATTAATATGGAGTCTAGTTGCCCAGTAATTGAAATGTGACTCTCTTCAAGAGATATTACTGCTGATGGATCCCGTCAACACTAAAAGTATGTGCTGCACCCTTTTTCCCTTCTACCAATTTTTGTCCCAATTGAGTTTTTCTAGCATTGTTTTTAACGAGGCAGCAACGTAAAACATACTATCAGAGGAATGCCATCGGCAAGGTTAAGACCTTTGAATGACAAGGCATTGAAATGATAATCCACTAGGGGATGGTTAGATAATATTTGGCTCGATGGAAAGATCCTAATGGGAAGAAAAAGTTGCCATCGAACCAAGGATTATTCAACCGCTCACAAGTGTTTTACCAATTGGATCAAGACTTCTAGTATTCCAATTCGCATACTTCGCATTTGAACACTGAGAGGGGGGAATAATATGAGATACGACAACAAGTTTGCCACGAAAATTGGGGACCGCGAGAATCGGGAATAATAATGTCTCATCGGGACCAGGGGCTGCATGGCCAGCCCCGAAGAAACAAGTTGCACAAGTTATCCACATGTATTGACAATTTCTTTTTTAGAAAACGAATGCTCACGTACTTTTGAAGATTGAGGGAATAAAATAAAGGCTTTTTTATTTTTATCTTGTTTCTTGTCCAAACGATGAGTTGATTTTATCATTTGAAAGTTAAGAAAAAACTTGAAATTCTTGTGCCGGAATGAACAAGAACGTCCTCTTCAAGAGAACCGTAAACATAAGAAGACCCTCTATTGTGAAACCTTCATAGTAAAGGGTTAGTTCCGGAAGAGTTTATGCCCAGAACAAGAAGCTATCAGACAAAAATACACCCGAAGCCTTATCTAATTCGACGCAAAAGAACAAACTTTGCGCAAGACTTAAGCAAAAATCTTCTTTATTTATAAAAATGCCAAACGACATAAGTACAAAAGTACAAAGGGAAAACAACAAAAGAAAAGAGGAAAAATCTAAACATTATCGCCACCAGAACTCAGGGGGAAAGAGGCATCTATAGCTCCTGGGAGAAGTGTGCGGATCGACCGCCGGTTTGGGACCTGGGTTTCATTATCATTCTCTTCAAGTTCCTCCTTGGTTCCTAAATACTCGAAATCAATACTCAAAGAGTCAGTTGAGGGCTGAGCCGAGAGATGTTCTTGAGTAGTTAACTCTAGTGCTCGGGCCTTGGCGATGTCATCATCAAGATCAACGATGCCCGCTTTGTCCTTCTCCAACGTTTTTCTCCCTATATGTTATATTGCATACATATTTTCAAAGACAAGAGAATCCCTTGGTGTTGGAGCTTTGCCTTAAGTCTGTCAAACTCGGGCAAAAGGCCATCCCTCTCGGATCTCGTGGCAAAAAGACTAGAATCAAAATCAAAGATTATGGAAAAGTGAAGCCGGTTTTGATCCATGATTTTCTCAAATTTCTACTCCATCAGGGCCCGCTTCTCCTCGACAACATTAGCCTCCTCGGTTTTAGAGTTCAAGGCTGCCTCCAAATTATTTACTCGTTCAATTGAGGCAGACTTACGCTTGGCAGCAACAAGAACATGATCTTGAAGCTCAACCTACTTAGCCTTAGCATCTTGGAGTTGTGCATGTAGATGAGTGTCTTATTGTCTATGGTATCACTTCCTGCAATCGGGCCTCAAGCTCGACCACTTCAGCAACCTTTGCCTCCAGAATCGGAAGTCGCATATCAAGTTGATTCTTTTCAGCCAACAACTGATCCCGTTCAGACATAAGTCCTTCTTTATCGAGAATAAATCTCTGTAGGCCCTCGGAAGCAAGGAAGTTGGCCTGAAAAAAAGTATATTGAACTTAAAAGCCTTGTCACAACAGATAAGTAAAAAACAAACAATAAGAGAGCAAGTACGATACTGCTGCCGCATTATGCATGGCGTTATTCAACATGCACTCCCCTGAAAGGAAGTTTATATTCTTCTTATCCTTCTCTAAAGCTAGTGACTTCAAGTAGTTGGCAAGTTCCACCGGCCTAGACAGCAGATGACACCTCTTCGAAACTGAGAGAGTGACACTCCTCCTCCATCGGGGATTTGGAGAAGTGGAAGAGTAATTGTTCCCCAAATTCCCGCTGTGAAGAGACTGGGGAGGAGAGGCACCCTCCTTTCGGGTGTCTGTGGCCAGTGGAGGAGATGCAGCAGATGTTGATGGCGAAGGATCATCTAGTGTAGATGGGTATGAAGTTGTTGGTGTTATAGCAACTACAATGGGAGTAACACTGATTATTAGTTGTTCTTCAACCGAAGGCAAGAGAGGCCTAGTGAACGAACTCCTGACTAGAAAAAGCAACGGGGACAGGACATCAGAAGTTGGCATTATCTACCAGAGCCATCTCACCCCACAGTGCTTGGACCTCTTTATCGGTCGGTTCTAAAAGCTCTCCTGGTTGAGCATTCGGTTGAGTTGATGAAGATCTTTGTCTTTGTTTAAAGGAAGTCTCTTAATCACTAGCTTCCCCGTCATCATCAATGACCACAAAGGCCACGATCAGCTCAGTTTTGGCCTTATTCTTTTTCTTGTTTTATACCCAGCCGAGGTAGAAAACTGCCTTTTTGGTTGCTTGTTCTCTAGCTAGGGACTCCGAGAGGAAGTGCCTCCATCAAAAGTAGATCCGAGGGCGTCACTTCGAGCGAGAGCACTTTGCAGCAATCTCGTAACCTCCACGAGATAGCCAAAACATCCATCCGGGACATGTAACAGAGCCCTGCGTGAGTCTTGAATCAAGAAAAAGATGTAGTTAGCAAAATTACTCACGTTCATAAAAAGGCTAAAGAAAGAAGGACCCAGATTACCGTGGTTCTTGGCCTTCCATTCGTATTTAGGAGTCATCTCCTTCTACCGACGAGTTTTTGGCGTTGTAATATCCATAATCTTTTGAACTCATTGGTCTAGGCCTTCAACCCTTGGTGGTGTCCACCGAACAACTGAAATAACAGAAATAAAAGGTTAACAATAACATGAGGCAGTCTTTTTATGAGGGAAAGAGATTAATAAATTACAAACTTACATGAACGATTCCATGATTTAGGAAAGGATGGAGTTGTGGCCGAGATGATATCCCTAGTAGCAATGATGACAAACTGCTCCATCCATCCACAGTCATTGTCATCATCCATGCTGGTGAGTAAGGAGTGGTGACCACATTTACTAAATTTATTACTCCCCCACGGAAGATTTTGGGGGAGTAGAGATTCATCATGCGTGCCAGGGTTAGGGTTTCCCCAGTCTCCGCACACAACCAGTATAGACAAGCCACCGTTCGTCACATAGAGGGGCCTAACTGTGCCAAGCAGACATGATACCGATGGCATAACTCCAAGATCACGAGGTCAAGTCCCCCACTCAAAGAACACGTGCCCAAAGTGAAGGGGTACATATAGATATACGTAAAACCTTTCTTGGTGAAGGTATCCCGCTCTATCAGGTCAGGAGCAATGATGTTGAGGTCTGGGCAGTTATAGTCCTCCTTTATAGTAGGAATATTGAAAGGGCGAATAGAGAAAGGATACCTGCTAATGGCCCAACTCCGTAGATGCACGGAGGTAAACTTCTCATGAAGTCATTGACGGTACTCAAGTGTTTGGGTATGATGATGCTTACCGTGGAAGGATCAACATCGACATCAAACTATTTATCTTTGCTTCTCTTCGAGCCCCCACCGAAGAGAAGATCACAGTTCTCAAAGACTTAGTAAGGGAAGCCATAACAATAAGAAGATGATGGAGTTTTTTGAAGAAAATCAGAGAGAGATAAAAGAGAGGAAGGTTAAGTGCAAATAAGGCAAGAAACTTACGAAAATTTTGGAAGTGAAAGACGTAAGATGATGAGTATAAGTATAAGTATAGACGAAAATAAATCATGGTCATGATTACCTTGAGAATTGGCAAAAATATTACTAAATCGTGGGGCAACACGTGTTCCGGATAATAAATGCAAGAAGACATGCGTCCTTTCAAGTGTCAGAGACTGTTCAGAAGGTTTTCAGAAGATTTCTCGCCAAGAAAAGAATCTTCATCAACTTCCGATGACACAAAGATGTGTCACCAGAAAGCAGGGGGGACTACCTTTATAGGATAAAATTAGCTTATATGAAATGATCGAATGGTAGTGCGACATGTGGAACCGGAGAAAGGAAGAAGACAAATCAAGTAAGAACTAATACCGGGAACAACAACTGCAGTTAGTATTGGATAAATCCTGAAAAAAGCACAATCGTCGTGAACATATCCATTATTTCCCACCGGATGACATTCAATGAAGAATATTCCCTAACACTAAATGAGCAGCTGTTGCAGAGAATATTTGTATTCATGGTCTGCCGTTACATATTCATCAATGGTCCATTTATTGTCATTTTAGAGGGGATTGATCCTAGAATCTTGTTTCCTTAGGTATAACTATAAATAGTAGACTTAACAGCCATTGTAACACACAAAATCTTTGGCAAAACTTATGCTATATTCCATTCTGAAGCTAAATAAAATAACTTTATCTGCTCTTTACACTGTTCTTACTACTGTCCTCGGAGGAATTGCTCCCGAAATCAGGCTCGTCATTTCCTTCGATTTTAATTGCTAAGTATTATTTTTAATCTAGTTTATCTATCATTTTGGATCAAATCAGTTCGCTTGTCTATAAACTACATAACAAACTCAACTGTAAACGGGTAAACAGAGATGTCATGGCAATCGCTGCTCGCTTATAAGATGAATATCACTATGATCAACTTCTGTTTTTTGCACGCTGATAACTAACAACAACAACCCGTTATAATCTCAAATGTGGGGTCTGGTGAGGGTGGTATGTACGCACACCTTAACCTTCCCTGGGGGGAGGGGGGGGGGGCCGGGGGGGGGGGGGGGGGGGGGGGAGAAGGGTAGATAGGCTGTTACCAAAAACCTTCGGCACAAGGAGATGAAACGATGATAACTAAAAAAGCTGAAATATATTAGTAATAGCACCCTATATATAAAACAGATAGATGAAACGATGATAACTAAAAAAGCTGAAATATATTAGTAATAGCACCCTATATATAAAACAGATAGATGAAACGATGATAACTAAAAAAGCTGAAATATATTAGTAATAGCACCCTATATATAAAACAGATAGATGAAACGATGATAACTAAAAAAGCTGAAATATATTAGTAATAGCACCCTATATATAAAACAGATTTTGGCTGAATGCAAAAGTGCATCTGCGACTTTCTAATCCTAGGTCAACCTCTGGAGTGAGACAATACGGTTTATGGATGGTGGATGACCTAGGATTATAGGACAAAGTTGTGCTAACGCGAAATACATTTCACTGTTGCTTGGTTCTGGAAGTTGTGTTAGCAAAACTAGCAAAATGCTTGGGCGTGATTTTTTTTTTTTGGGGGTGGGTGGGTGGTGGTAGGGGGGAGGTGTGTAAATTTTGTTCTAACATTACATGCAAGCACGATTAGCAAATTAAATTCGTCAAGGTATAATCCCAGCGCCGAATGAGCCGGGTTGAGACTCAAGGACTAACTAGGGTATAAAATGTGGGTTAACTAGACACCATCCCTGTCATCATTACCATTGCATGTTTCATAACTTCATCCTTTCATTCCACAAGAAACATTATTGTATTCCTGTTATTAAGAAGCTAGCTAGTATCATATTCTAGCAAAATTGCTAAAACTAAAATGACACACCCAATAGCTCTCCCTTCCTGAACTTAGAGAAATTGATTACTAAATTGTAAGTAATATCTTTCTACATATAACATACATTCACAAGTTCAAGTTGCAAATCAAAATTTTGCAACTAATTAATTTAGTCAGCGATGAACATTTCGTAAGCATGGTGTTTTCTCTGTTGTGACCTTAGCTGGGAGTATATATGGTGAGTAAAAGCCATTGAAACGCAATAAATTGATTCTTTGTTGACTAAGTGATGATACAAGTTGATATCTGACACCTTAGAAATTACGTTATAAGCATAGGTGTATAAACCCATTTTATGCCATAGCGAGTTTGATGCATACCCGTAATGGAATGAAAAGAAAATGTTTGGGGACATACAATGGTAATGATGCGGGGATGGTAGGTGTTTACCCTAGTCATGAAGACATGACACTAAAAGCAATTAAAGTTTTCGTATGCAAAGATGTCGACTCAAATCATGAAAATAGAAAAGATACCAAATCCGGTATAAGCCAAACAATGTCCCCAAAAAAAATGGAAGTTTGCTCAAAGAAGCTCCAAGGAACATTAAGTTTCTACAAACAGAGATCTCACTAATTCTTTTGTTAAGTTCTTGAGAGTTCCACATTAGTCTTTATAAGAAGGGATGATTTATATAAAAAACAAGGTATTTGAATCTTCACGGTATTCACCTGTAGTTAAGAAGTAGCAAAATTAGAGTGGGGAAAAGAGGGAGTCATAAGTAATGAAGTAGAATTTATAGTTTAAAAAAAAAAAAAAACAGGAATCCTAGATAGTCTTACAAAGAAAGAGTCCACATTTCTCCCACCTATTCACATGCACATTCTGGAAAAATACACAATTAAAAATAGCAATAGACGTATAAGAAAATTAAATGCATTTCAAACAAATCATTTAACAAATATAATGCATATTATATTATTCAGTAGTTCTGTCCAGTTGAAGTAAGTAATCTACCATTGGGGTTGTTGGATGATAGATCTTTACACCATAGAATACCTATGGAAAAAGGAACAGAATTACTCAACACAATCGCCAAACATCTTTGCTGCATCAAAGTTCTTCCCTTTTTCTTAAAGTATTATGCTATTTTCTCTTTCTGATGGTGAATACATTGTACTTTTATAGAAGAGTTGGAAGAACCAACCACATGCATGTACAAAATTCACTAAGAAAACGCGATAAAAGTAAAGACCATATATAAATCAAATAACAAAACTAAACACATTATACTAAAAATAAAAAAGTAAGGCAAAATGCAAGGAGAATTTCAGGCAGAATGAAGATTATAAATCAATACTCTTTTAAATAAATAGAATCACATGCTTACATGCCCATCAAGAAATAACAAATAAACACTAAGCGAAATCGAAAATCTCCATAGAACCAAAATGTAGCAATATTGAAATGAATCCAGAATTCAAAGCCAAAAGTAGGAGTAATAAAAAAAAATACATAAGATTTATAAGACAAAGAGAAAAGTAGTCGTTCAAGATGGAGGCTTACTTTCTCTCTAGCTCAACTTCTTCGGATGTATGTGCAGACGGTTCGCAAAAGAACCAAAGCCACAAGAATTTCTATAATGCTGGCCTAATTTGTGGAGAAGTGAAAAAAATCAAAGGCAACAGAAATTTTAGACTGCACTGTAAGCTTCTCCGAGATAGGAGCAGAAGGAATTGAAGAGCTAATGAAAATTGAGACCCACAAACAGAAAATTACAGAAATAATAATGAGAAAGAGAGAAGAATGACAGAGTGAGAAATAAGAATGAGAGAAACTGAATAAGAGAAAATGGGTATCATCGCAAGTTCCTATAGCGTTCCAAACCAGATGTCTCACACTTGTTAACATGTGTCAGCATGAAAGAGTCATGTTACAGTAGTGTTTGTCCCAAGCTACCGTACAATTTAGGGTGCTTTTTGTACAATTTTTTGAAGTTGTGTTCGTACACCTTATTCACTTATATATAGTAGAAATACTATCTCTCTAATATTTGCTGATAGATACGATCATCAAGATCGAAACTTTTTTGTCTCTCTAAAATCTAAAGGTATTTCTGTACCATAATTCTTGGATCCTCAACTTAGGCAGTTTCATTAAGTTATGAAAGAAGGGCTTTATCCCAAGCAGTAAAGTCTCTTTCTTGAAGATTACAATCTTTTCATAGATATTTCCTGTCAATGACACAAATATAGTGAAAACATTCATGAATCTTGAATATCAAAGCTAAGCATGAAATCGTGAAAACACATTTAACTACTTCCCAAACAATAAATATACAACTGGTCAGCATATATTACCGAAGGATAAGCCGAGTTCATAGTAATTCCTATTACATCGCCTAAATCTTTTCTTTCCTTAGTAGGACTACAATTAACTTGTATTTCGATATTACAGACAGATGTAAGGAACTCAAGAATTTAAGGGGGACAACACAAATTATAGCATAAATAACAACAATGATCTTGAAGATATAGAAACAAACGTAAAATTATATTACGTATATAAAGTAGGGGAAAAGAAAGCATGTGATGAAAACATATTTTGTTCAAAAAATAATATTAAAAAGGAAGCATAAAGAATTTCGTAAAATGAAACTCACCATACCTTTGTAGAACAGTTAAACCTCGTGTAGGTAGTGCCAGAATTACTATAATATCAATTATTGGAGGGCAGACTAAGTTGGCCTGAAAACAAATAGCAGCTCTCAGTTATCCAGGTCTCTAAAACAATACATAGTTCTAATATCTTACCAGTATTAACCAATTCACAAAATAAAACCATCTCCAACTCCAATAATTCACAAGTGAAAGATATATCTCATTTGCATAAAGATTCAAATTCTCTAAATTCTAAATAACAGTGCCAGATGGTTTTAACAAATTTTGGAACTTAGTTGGTATTAGACCAAGAAATTTTATTACGTTTCCAAATCAAAAATAGCTAAACGCCCAAGACTGTCAAGAAAATAGTTTTTTCTAAAAGTCAATATAAATTTTTTGAGAAGTACTTATAACTTTGAAAGCAACAAAATTAAAACGCATATGCCTTGAGCATAATGCAAGAGGAGATCAACCAGTTCCAAGTCAGTCGCCAGCCAGATTAGTTTAAATATTTTTAAAACTTATTGTATTAAAAGGAAGCCTATGAATGAAGGTCTATTCCCGTTCAGTTTGAAAACTAAGGTAGCTTAATATCTACTTGAAAACAACTCAATGAATTAAGTATTGTCATTTCAAGATCTTTCTAATCCTCTCGAAGGGGATATCGGGCTCAGGATGTATTTCTATGAGTCTCAATCTCCTTAATTAGCTTTCATCTCACTACTCATTTCTCAATTACCAGGATAGCAAAGATTCTGACTATAGTATCTTCAAATTATATTTCTTCATAAATCTTTAAGACTTGAGATATCTTCAGATTTTGAACATCAAAAGATTCAAATTGATTAGTTCCATGTATGCTTATGAGTAATGATAACTACAAAATGCTTATGAGTCATGATAACTACAAAATGCTGCACACTTTTTTTTCAACTGAGCAGATGCCTATAGCAAAATTCCAGCAGTAAGTAATAGCACGATAAATCGAGAAATTAAATCAATTTGGTTTCTATATTTAAGTACCCTCGACCTTGTCAGGGTCACAACACTAAAAAAGGATTCTACTAAGGTTATGTACTAAGAAGAATAGATGTCATACGAAACATTTAACTGAAAAAATTGTTGCAGATCGCATCCATCAATAAGTGTTTAAGTTACGCTGCAAAACAGATTAGTTGCATACTTGCATATAACTTCCTAATTGTTAGTAGCATCAACAGTAAAACAAAGATTATGACAGTGGACCGTTAAGCTATAAGGATATGGAAAGATAAAGGAGAGAACTTGCACCTCTTATGAGAAAAATGTACCTTTTCAAGGAAACATAAATATTCTTTTAGTACAGTAAAAACCCTCCAAAGGCTCGTTGGCTTTACCCTGTCCATATAGGAGATGACATAATGTCAGTAACTTACGAAGATTCATAATAATCCCTACGAAAAAAGACATTGAGAGTCGTAAACACAAGCAAATAAAAAGATTAAGTTTATAGCAACCAACGACAACTCAATTCACAACTGAAATGCACTTTCTGGATTGTTGGCTCAATTTACAGTAGAGAAACAACCTTCAAATTGCTGAATGATATTTGAGTTTTTAGTAGAACACCCGACATAAGAGAAAAGAAAAGAAAATTCAGTTATTTGAAGCATATTATCAAACACCTCGGTACATCAATGTACTAATTGGATAAACTTACTGTCATGCAAATAAAATATCCAATAAAATCTAGATATTCAAAGAAAATTTTGGCGGAGATCACATAGAATCAAAATTTTAAAAATCGAGTGATTTTTTCAAATTCTTCTTTCAAATCTCAACAAACCAAAAGTACTTTTATGTTTCTCTTTTCTTCCTCTTAATAGTCAGGAAATTAAAAAACACAAGGAAATCCAAAAGGAAAAGCAGATAACAATCAATAAATAACAAAACTAAAAAGAAGAAATTACAGAAATTAAAAGAAGAAAAAGCGTATAGATTAGACAAAGTGAGAAAAATAACAGGTGAGAAAGGAACAATTAACTCATCAGAAGAAAGAAGCCGGGAGCGGAAGGAAGGAGAGAGATAATAAGAAATGAACGACATTAAAGACCGGAGAGTTAATGTGGTTTTACGAAGAAGAAGCAGAATTTAACGAACTAAGCTAAGAAGAAGAAGATAGCTAAGGGAGATCTTGCATTTCATGAATGGAACAATACACAACTTCCACTATTACAAGACGCTTGAGCTTAGAAGAGTAAATAACTAATAGATTAAAGTGAAATAAAAACAAAGACCAAAGTGTAACATACCAAACTTCATAACTAATATAACCACCCTTATTCCTGTACTACTATTAAGGCTGTAAGTACTACTCCCGTATGCACATCTTACTCTAGATCATATCAATACTCCCCCCTCAAAATATTCCTTGACCTCAAGGAATGAATGTAGGAAATCTGACTTTTATAGCATTGGAATCTTCCCAAGTAGCGTGATCTTCTGGCAACTGTTCCCATTGAACTAAAAACTGAGCCACAACTTTGTTCCCTTTCTGTATCATTCTTCTATCAATGACCTTTGCTGGATAAGGACAATAAGGAATGGACAGATCCAAAATAGGAGGATGGTTCACCTTTGCTGGAACCTCATGACAACGTTTAAGGAGAGGCACATGAAATGTTGGATGCATCGAAACTGAGGAGGTAAAACAAGTTTATAGGCTACAGAACCCACATTTTCCAATATTTGATAGGGACCATAATACTTAGAAGAAAGTTTGGTGAAATGTCTTGTGGAGAGGGTTAGCTGTCTGTATGGCTGCACCTTCAAATAGACCCAATCACCCATCTTGTACTGTCTGTCAGTCCTATGTTTGTTAGCTTGCTGCACCATTCTTTGCTGAGATCTAATCAAATGAAATTTCAGTAACTGAAACTTCAATTCTCTGGTAAGAAGACTCCTATCCACTTCTTCCATACCAGAATCCCCAGACAAATAGGGTAAGTGTAGGGGTGAGGGCTGACCATAAAGAGCTTCATAGGGAGTGGTGTGAATTGAAGTGTGAAATGTTGTATTGTACCACCATTCTGCAAAAATGAGATACTGGGCCCAATCCTTGGGAGAATCATAGCAATAACATCTAAGGTAAGTCTCCAAACATCTGTTGATAACTTGACCATCAGACTGAGGATGATAGGCAGTAAAGGTATTCAGAGTAACCCCCTGGATAGAAACAACTCTTGCCACAATTTGCTGGTGAACACAGGGTCCCTATCACTCACAATATCGGTTGGCATCCCATGTAGTTTGAAGATGTGTTCCATGAATAGTTTAGCTATGTCCAAGGCAGAGTAGATGTGGGATATGGCTATGAAGTGAGCATACTTAGTTAACCTATCCACAACCACCCATATGACCTCATTACCTTTTGATTTAGGAAGTCCCTCAATAAAGTCCATACGGATACTACTCCAGGCCACAATTGGTATTGGTAGAGGTTGCAACAACCCAGGGTAAGTAGCTGAATCATATTTGCTCTTCTGGAACACATCACACTTCTTGACATACTCTTCTACATCCAGTTTCAATCCCTTCCAATAGAAAAGTGCAGCCACTCTTCTGTATGTATGATCTATTCCAAAATGCCCCCACCTACAGAATTATGCCATAAACTCATAATTTCCTGTCTCAGACTGTGGTTACTCCCAATTACCAACCTTCATTTTCTTCTTAGTTGCTGATAAATGAAGGAGTATCCTTTTAGTTCCCCTTTATGACCTGTCAGTTGTTGTATCAAAGCAGGATCAGCCTTCCAGCTATTCTCAATGATTTGAAATAGATCAGTTTTTACTGCAAACAAGGTCAAGGCTGCTAGCTCAACTGCAGGCAACCTAGATAAGGCATCGGCAACCTTGTTCTCTTTCCCTTTCTTTTACTGTATCTCAAAGTCAAATTGCATCATCTTGGTAATCCACTTCAACTGAGCTCCAGTATGCAATTTTTGGTCCAACAAAAATATAAGAGCATTCTGATCAGTCTTGACCACAAAATGTCTACCCACCAAGTACTGCCCCCACTGAGTGACAGCCATGACCAGTGCCAATAGTTCCTTGTCATATACAGACATAGCTTGATGCTGCTTAGATAGTCCTTTACTGAGACATGCAATTGGCTGTCCAGATTGCATGATCACTGGCCCAATCCCCACATCACAAGCATCAGTTTCCACCACAAATGGAAAGTTGAAGTCAGGCAAGGCCAAGACAGGTGCTGTGGTTAGGGCCACCTTGAGACTATTGAATGCTGTAGTGGCCTGTTCACTCCATTTGAAGTGATCTTTTTTAAGCAAATATGTTAGAGGTTTGCTTATTGTCCATAACCTCTGATTAATCTCCTTTAGTAACTAGCTAAACCAAGGACTCCCCTCAATTGTTTCATAGTGGTGGGTGTGGGCCACTGATGGACTGCTTGAATTTTCTTAGGGTCAGTAGCCACTCCCTTAGAAGAGATGGAATGGCCAAGGTACTCCACACTGGTGAAAACAAACTAGCATTTGTTCCTCCTAGCAAAGATCTGGTGCTGCATGAGAAGCCCAAATGTGATCTTCAAGTGTTGAACATGATCCTCCAAGTTCTTGCTAAAAAATTAGGATGTCATCAAAGAAGACCAAGATAAACTTCCTTAAGTATTCCTGAAACACATGATTCATCAGTCCTTGGAAGCTAGAAGGAGCATTGGTCAGGCCAAATGGCATGACCAAGTACTCATAATGACCTGAATGAGTTCTGAAGGTAGTCGTATGGACATCCTCAGGTGCCATCCTTATTTGATGATAACCAGCTCTAAGGTCAATTTTGGAGTAAACCTGGGAACCACCTAATTCATCTAACAACTCCTCAATGATAGGAATGGGGTACTTGTTTTTTTATTGTAATCTACACAGAGTCTCCGGTTGCCATCCTTCTTCCCTACCAGAACCACAGGGGATGCAATTGTTTTGAATTAGACCTTAGGACTTCAGTTCCTTAACCATCTGTTCAATTACATCCTTTTGTACTGGAGAGTACCTATAAGGTCTAGAGTTGATTGGTTCAGTGTGCTCTTTTAATGGAATGTGATGATCGAAGCAATCTCTGAGTGGGGGTAACCCTTTAGGTTCTTGAAAAACTGATGCATAATCCTGCAAAACCTGTTGGATCTCAAGGGGTTCTGACCCCAACAATTGTTCCTCTCCTTCATATGGAGAAGAAACTCTGATGATAAACAGCTGAACATTGTCTCCAGTAGACTTGTGGAGTGAGGAGGATTCCACCATTTTCAACTTAGGTGTGATACCCTGTAATGCAAAAAAAATTCCCCCATAATCAAACTGCATAGTCAGTTGTTTGAAGTTGAACACAATGTCTCCTAGGGTGCTAAGCCACTGAACCCCCAGAACCATATCACAAGTGCCCAATGGAAGTAATAGAAAGTCAGCTCTAAAGACTGTGCCATGCAGCAACCATTCCAACCCCTTGCACATTCCAGAAATTGGTACAGAATTTCCATCAGCCAAATTAACATCCAACACTTTGCAGGGATCCACTCTCCACCCCATCGTAGTGACTAATCCTCTCGTTGGCGAATTCCAGATGATTCTACCTCAAATTGATGTTTGCTACTTCAATAGCTACTCGATCTAATCGATTGAGTACCTCTTTGATTTCCCCCGACATGGTGTTAACCCATAGAGCAGGAAGTGCTCTTATACCACTGATGTGGTTTTACGAAGAAGAAGAACATACTTTTAACGAACTAAGCTAAGAAGAAGAAGATAACTAAGAGAGATCTTGCATTTCATGAACGGAACAGTACACAACTTCCACTATTACTAGACCTTGAGCTTAGGGTTAAACTGTAAAGAGTAAATAACTAATAGACTAAAGTGAAATAAAAACACGGACCAAAGTGTAACATATGGAATTACTGATGTTGATACCCAATTTTTTCTCAAATTATTTTAAACTTGCATATATACCTTCAAAATCAGTTTTTATAACAACTCATATTTTCCCCCACATTTTTACTAATTTATTCTGATTTATCCAGTATTTTTATCTCTAATAAATAATCATAAATTGCATTACAAATGATTTCAAAGCATTTTCTGGCTTAATATATCATTTTTCGGGTCCTATTAAGATTTAATCATTTCACAAATTAGCCAAATTGACATTATTTGGCTATAATTGCAATAACATTGCAATTATAGCCTAATTATATACTTTGTGCTATTTTTACTCAATAATTAGTCATTTTATATTTTTAACGCTGATTAATCATTTTAGTTTAGTCTATTAAGCCTCAATTTCATTTTTATAATTATTAGCTATTTTTTATAAACTATTTATCTATTTTATAGGGTATTTAACAACTAGCCACTTTTAATTTTGATTTTTAGCCTAATTAACCCGGACCCCTAACCCTATTAGTTGGCCCAAATACCCCAAGCCCAAACCTAAATCTACCTGACCCAATCCAGATCAAATCCTGACTGTTGATCAAAATGGATCAACGGTCCAGATACCCCCTTCCTTAATTAACCCCTAATGACCTACCCCCAAACCCTCATTCCCTCCTCTCATTCTCTCTGGTCTCTCCGCCGTTACGCTATCCTCTCATCTCTCTCAGCCTCTCTCTGCTAAAACCTAAGCTACTCACCGACCGTTGACTTGCCGGTAAATATGGTGGTCTCACCACCATCCCCAGCCCCATGGCTCCCTCCTATGTCGGGTTAATGCTTCCTGGAGGTCCTCAAAGGAACCAGAGGTAGTTCGCCTCACCCCATGACTGTTCATTCCATTCTCAGGCCACCCTTGGCCTGTCCGAGTAAGATCCTCCCATCTACGACTCAAACCTATGGTCTTTGAGCTGAATCTCTATCTTTTGGGTTATATCATTGAAACCCTAACTGTTGGCTCTCGATTTCTTAGATCTATGACAGATCTGGGTGTATTCTGAGTTATTTTTGCTATTTTTCTTAAAGATTCCGAGTTTTCTTTAAAAATGACTCTTAATCTTTAAGCTAGGGTTTCTTAACACCTTTCTCAGAAAATGAATGATTCTCTTTCCGATTTTAAGTATTATTCTATAATTTCTACTATGTTTGCACGATTTATTTGTATTTTTCCTTCATCTGACTTACTATGTTGGAAACCCTAAGTGGCTTTGCCTTAATCTTTGGATTCTGAGTCTGTTTTGTTGATTTTGTTCGTTTAATCTGTATGTGTACATGTTTCCCATGAATGTTCTGAGCTTTTATGTGACTTTACCATATTTTGATCATTAGGGTTTCTGATCTTTGTGTCCTCTGCTCATATCATGTTTATTCCGTTATTTCCTTTAATCATTTACTATGTTCTAACTTAAATCCCTTATTTATGTGATTCTCTTACCCTATTTTGCCTATTCTTGCTTATGCTATGTTTGCTTCGTTCAGTTGCAATACTTTTCTTTGGTTAATATTGCCTTCTAGCGGAATCCCCCATTCCCTGTGATTGGTATCCTTTGTTCTCGACTGATTTCAATCTTTAAAATATTCTCTTGCCTTATTTTTGGTTAGTTATGCTGTCAACTGACTCTTAAGTATTTTCCTTAATTAGAATCTGTTGAACCTAGCCTCTATTACATGTTGTATGCTTGTGCTTTGCTAAACTGTTTTCTTATATGCTAATTCAGCCTCATATGGTTTCATTCCTTATTTAGCATTTCATATTACCGTTTGAATCTTAACTCCTTGGTTGAAGGAAGTCCTCGCAACTGATCTGATTCTAATTGATTAATACTCCCATAATTACTGTTGAAACTAGTATGTTGCCTTATTTTCCTGCATGTTCAAGACTATAAATACCTCTACTCTCATTAGCACAACACACGAACACACAATGTTCTAAGCTCTCTCTCACAACTAAACTTGCACTCTCTCTCTCTCTTTTTTGTGCTACTTGTTACTGGTTTGCATTAGCCGGCTACAAGCCAAGGCTAATTAGTGGGCCTCTCTTACTTCTGCTTTGGTATTATTGTCTCTCCTATACTGGTATGTCCTAGTTACAATTCTAGTTTTCAAAAACAATATGCTTTTTTTAGCACTTCGATTCAGCCTGTTCACAATATGTTTCTACTTATGGTTCTACTGTTTACATTGCAATTAGCATGCCTATTTACTAGTTTACCAATGTGATTACTTTTTTTTCTTTTAGTTTCAGCATGTTTTACTGCCTTCTTACATGTTTACTAGGACCCTGCCTTACCCCTGATCCCCAACACATATAAGCATGTATTTGTGTCACTTAGTTCTATGTGATTCTGAACATATGCTGTACTCATGAAACCTTCCCCTGGGCATGAGTGTAACTCTGTTTGTCATGTACTTCCTCTTTGGTATCCCTCAATTTAATTCTGTTAAGTCTCCAGCCTAAACATCTTTATGGAAATTGTTCTGTGGTTGTTAAAGTTCTGAAATGTCTTAGTATCTACCTAGGGTTAACTTGTATGCAAATCTATCTTTATATGTGACCTACTTTCCCAATATCCTATTCCCTGTCTGTGTATGTCTCCATGTACTATGTATGTTGTTGTGATTCTGAGTCATTGACTGTCCTACTCCTTTTCTTTCAAACTGTTTTCACTAAGGCAAGCTGTTTCTAAATCTATTTTTTACAATCTGTTTTTCAGAAAACTGTTTTCAACTCTATTCTTTTAAACTATGTCAAGCACTCTCACATATACTTTTAGAAGCCTAGGTTCTGCCCCTTTTGTGTGAGCATTGCTTAAGGACCTTTGAGCTCCCTCTGAACTTTGACACACAAGAGCTGACTCTTCCACACTGCACTTACTCCATCTTGGCTATGAAATCTGGGTGTGAGTACTGCCCGGGGTCTTCTGAGATCCTTAGGGAACTCTGACACACCCGGATTATGAAAGGTTATGAATAACATTATATGACATTGAGGACCTAGATACTTGGGCCTACTGTGGAAGGCTCCCTATAGTTAACTTCTTCTTTTCATATTTTAATTATGTAATTCATATTCAAAGGCTTGTAATAATTTGTAAATACTATTCTGGGGCTGGATAGTGAAAATGGGTGGGGTATGCATGCTATAGTATAAGTCTGGGTAGATATCATGTTTCTCTAGGTTTATTTTCCTATGTGCGCACTAGTAACCATGTCTAGGGATCAAGCATGCCATACATTTTGTCACTTATGTTGATACATCTGTTTTCCTTTCAGCATATCATCCTCACTTAGAAAATCCTGTTCATAGGATCAGTAATAACAATAAAAAACTGCTATCATGTGATTATGAGAATGTAATTTAAATCCTGCCTTAAAATGAATGTGTTAACGAATCTGCAATCATGCTTTACCATGCTATATACGTAGAGGTCATGCTATAAGTAAACAACTATTAAAACTTTTCATTTATGTTGTTCCTGAAGCTGTGCAATAATGTAATAATCCTGTAGTACACCTAGAAATCCTGTTTAGGGTAACAATCCGCTACTAAATTAGTCATTTTCATACTTGCTGCATCTTCTAAAAGTATGTGCAAAATACTGTGATTTTATGCACTTAGAATATCCTGTCTAGGAATTCTGCATATAATCATTCTGCATCTCTGTCTACGCATATTATATATCATGTTCATAGGATCATACTTAGCTTAAACACACAGTTCTATGTTCTAAATAAATTATCAATCAATATTTTTCGCACATTTAGAATCACATGCTATTAGGATTAATAATCTGGAATCCTTAACAAACCTGTACAACTGTTTCATGTTATTTTACACCTAGGCAAGCATTAGGTATCAATTACAAGAAAATAAAAACCAGATCTAACTTTGTGATCATGTTTAACTACCAGCATGCTAAAACTAGCAGGCAAATTGATTAGGACCCTTTTCTGAGTAATAAGACATGTCTACATATCTGTTTATATTCTAAACTCACTTAGACACCATGTCTTAGGATTCTGAACTTAAATACTGCCCTTAACTGTGTTTGAGTCGTGCTGTCTAATTGCTTTACTTGTGGAGGTAAATTTGAAGCTTTTACTTGCTTTTCTATGTTCCCATCAACTGCAGTCCTATATGCTTTTGTCTGTCGCCCTAGAATTTTACCTTTAAAACCCGAGGGTCCGCCTAGTACCTCCCTTTTAGGATAGCAGTCCTAACCTCCTCCATGACTAATAGGAAGGGGCGGGTAACAACACGCAATAGAGTTCATGACCAACACGCGCCTTAGTTACCTTCACGGGGTGGGAAATGGTAGAATATGGACATGATGACCAATGCTCTAATACCACGTGTAGCCCCTCTTTGAGGAGTGTCATACCGGGTATTGCATTGATGTGATCCATATTATCACAAACCTAGGACATCCTTTACTTTAAACGTTTAGATTGGAACTCTTTTCAAAACATAGCCTTTCTATAACTGTTTTCAAACCCCTTGTATGCTTAAGGACTTAAACCCCCTCTTATTTGAGCCTTTATTTGTTTGTTTGCTAATCGTACAAATTCACAAAAGCTATTTGGTCGGGAACCACACTTGTGGATCCTAAGGGGTGCCTAACACCTTCCCCTTGGGATAATTTCAAGCCCTTACCCTATCTCTGGTTAACAACGCAGTTGTAATTGAATCCCTTAGGTGCCCTAACGTACCTTTAAAATCGTTAGGTGGCGACTCTAAAAAAATGCAAACCCCTTTCCATAGGAAAGAGTGGTCTCAACCCAAATGTCCTGAACCCGATCTCCGCGAGGAAAAAGAGGGCGCGACAACTGACATGCCTATTAAAGATCTATTGTGTACAAAGTAGGAAAAGCAAAAATAAACAAACCTTCAAAGAGAATCCAGAAGTGATGGGCAAAAATCAATGCAATAAAGTAAAGAGGAGGCGAAAACTTATCAGAACTAACAAATGAAACAGGGCTGGGCTAGAATTTTTGAAACCAAAAAAATGGAGAAATGTGGGAAATTGATATTCAAAAGCGAATGACAAATTGAGAGGGAAAAATCAAAGAGAAAAATTGTGGAACTCGCTGGAATATATGAAAATCGAAGAAGGAGAAGATGTTTAGGTTCTGTAGGGCCAACTTCAAGAACACGCGTCGTTACCAGAATTAATGCGCTCTAATCACAAAAAAGGTGACAATTACTGAAAATCCCTTCATCGTACAGAAGGTGTTTCACTTATTATATAGTTACTATTTAGGGTCTGCCCGGGCAGAGCCCGAGCCTAATGGCCATAGCAAACACTTTAAACTTTCTTCCCGCCTTTAAAGTTATATGGAGCAATTAATTTAAAAAAAAAGTCGCTTGGAGCAATTTAGAATTAAAGTAACACTTGGTGATTTAGAGTCTTTAACTTTCGTAATCGCAATATCTGCATGTCAAAATAGATATACTCAATGTTTTTAGAAATTGCTTTAGACAAATTTCTAGATGATTAAATGTTCCACAGTTATATGCCATATGCACAGTTGTCATTCAAGATATAAAGCAAAGCAACTACTATGCACATCTCTATGGACAAAACTCTGAGGAATAAATGATGAGATAGAAATGAATTAACATCACTTTAGTAACAGTAAATCTAGTTTATACCAGGTATAGAAGAATTATTACATGACTATTTGATCTTCCAAATATATACAAACCCATCAAGACACTTGATTGATAGAAGCCACGTGATCCAAGTGAGTTTGATCGCATCAAGTTTCTCTGCACGATGTTAATAAACATCAAAGTCCAATAATATTAACGAAGAAGCTTCACACCATTTAAACAAGCTGTACATTTTATTGTCTTAAGATAAGAGCAGTTTTACACAAAAAAAAAGTTATCCAAAATTTACAAATTATAGAACTATATTGATAACAGAAAGAAAGCACTAAAGAGAACTGATGCACAAATCATACCAGCAGACCCAAATCACACCACACCCACAAATCACTGGTAGAGCGAAGGAAAATAATAGACCACTGAAACTCGTATCAGAATAAACCAAGAAATTATTTTGATCTTTTTATGCAATAATAATTTTTATTTATTTTTTCAAATAGCAAAGTGGACAATATATACATACCAATAGTGCTTCTCACATATTGCATTTATGTAACATGTCTTCAACTGCCAGTAGCTCAGACTTGCAACTAAGGAAAAACTACCTTCAAAAGAATGAACAACTATAGTGAGCCAAATAACATTTACGACGAAAGAACAAGCTATATCTGGCTATCTGTCAGTTAAAATTGACATCCAATCTGAAGTATAGATAGAAGAGAAGCCTATGAACATACTCATGCTTGCTAGAGAGCAGCAATAAAGCTTGAAGTGACATATCGAAAGCCAAAATGTGCAACCATCTTATTGTGATATCCTCAAATGATCATTGTCCACCTGAATAGAAGAAGATCTTTTTCAGTAAAATCTAATAAAAGTAAACAAAAAATGAACTTAATTGAAACCCCAAAAGAAAAAGATTCAATACCTGAAGCATGTTGGCATCTGCGGATGCAATTGTAAGCAATTGTTTATCAACAACATTTGTTTAAAAGAAAGAACAAGCTATCTTTGACATTATATTGCAGTTAAATCCAAGTTTTTTACAACAAACGTTAGGTTAGTGACAGAGTTTCTAAATTCTAAATAAACCATTCCTTTACGTACTCTTGTTATAGACCATTCAAGAAAATTGAACCCGTTAGCTAAGATTAATTGTCATTGTAATACTCAGTCATAATAAATCAGTGGAACTTATCTCCTACATCATTAACACTGTGATGCCACTAAATACTCTAACATTTATATTCAGATTGCTATCAACCTAAAAGTTAAATTTCTTAATTAAAGAAGTCCAAGGAAACAAAAAGAAGGCAACTAAAGAGAAATTCAAACTGTAAAATAACAGCTACAGTAAAACAATGACTAAAGTATTGTACCACAATAAAGATTGCGTACAACGTTATTATATACGGAGAAGCAATCGAAAATACACTTGACCCATATAAGAAAACCTCGACTTTCAACATAATGAACCACCTTCACGATATTAATATCAGAGCACAAGGAAAATCAGAGGAAGAGAACAAAAAGTTCCTCTAACCCCCTTTCTAAGAAAAGCATATACTATCAGGAAAGCTCCAGCACGATGAGAAGACTATCTATGACTAAGCCAGTCCCAAAGTCCCCATGCTCAGTCAGAGAAATTTTTCTTTCTATTAGAGGACTCGTATTTTTCTTACTCTTTTGTTTCACCTTTCACCTGTCCTTGTATTCTGAGTTCTAACAAGACCTTTTAGACGGTGAGTTTGTATCTCTCTACCAAAGGAAGAGTTTAACTAACCGAAATTTTCAAGAACTATTTGGTGGTGTAGTCAAAATCATCCATAACTTAGCACTAATCATGCAACTTATCAAAAAGTAAAAAGAACTCTTGTTATGTGTCGAAACAACAACTGCTAGTTTGAAGGTTAACTCCTCCACAATTATATGTAAGTATGAACTTCAGCTAACAAATAGAACAAATACAAAGTATGCACTGTATTCTCCGACAATAATATTGTTACCCTACATAACTTATATGCTTTCTTACCATAGCCAAACTAAAACATCAAGACCACTTAACAATTCTTATCTAATGTTTGTCAACAACACAAATGTAAAGTCTATGCATCTTCTATATCCTATGCCAAATTTTAATTTCTAGCAAGCCGCAATACTATCTGAAAATAATCGTACCAACTAAGTTTATTAGTGACCATTAAAAAATCACTAACCCTAGAAATTAGGTTGTAAGGACCCCAGAATCGGTGTTTCAAATTCAATAGAGTTAATTTTATGCTTTGGAATTTGGCCTGCAATTATAGGTGCAACAACATTTTCTGCAGCCCTGCAAATAGTCTGTTTATACAAAACAATTCAGCACATGCTAGTTACCTAAGATATTTATGAGGAAAAACTTCAAAACACTATATTAAGAAATGGAGAGTGCTTTATTGGCTTATCCAGATAAGGCCACATGTCCTTGAGAAATTTATTGAGCAAGTTCACCTTTAGTAACACATAAAAAAAACAATTATATATACAGAAATAAGGAAATTTAAAGACAGGTTAAACATGTAACTGAATACATACACAGTCACAATCCGGATATTTAACCAAACAGAAGTTTCATTAAGTAATTGCTCCTAGCTTTGAGAGTCTCGCTCGCCCAAGGGATGAATAACATGATCCTAATAAAGCACAATAAATTTAATGTATACAAATCTTTAACAAAGATTGAAAAGGACAAGTCATACCAATACAGAAACATTCTTCTTTAGGAGAAAAAAAGTTCCCACATCGACACAATTTCAATGAGTATCCTAGATTCTCTGATACAATAGTTTCGACTCTTTTGACATGTAATTGACATGGGAACTAAGTGCATACAACTGTATATAAAGGACTTGCTTTTCACTCTTTAAATTTTTTTTTTAGACGTAGTCCAATTTTATGGATTTATCCAAGCATGATTTTCTATTTAGTTTCCTACTTCGTTTTGCTATTGCAATGATGCACCCCAGGTGGTCGAATTCGTTACTTGAAGGAGCTTCAGCGCCAAAACAATAACAATAGGAAGCTTGACAACACTGTTAGGTGAAATTATTAGAACAGTAAAGCCACTGGTAAAAGTGCAGAAGTGAGATGTATGAAGATTAAATTTGTAAGCAGAAGCGCACAAATAAAATAAGAGGGAGCGTACCGTGTGCTTCATCAAGATATAGCAACGTGATGTTTCATAAGAACTTTATACCACCAAACTTTGCAAAGAATTAATGTGAACTACTGAATAAAACAGAGCTATTATAAGGGGAAAAAGCTAGAAAGTATTGATTAGCCTTAACAAAACCCATAAGCTTATTACAGTAAAAAAAATTACAAAGATGATGGAGCAAGGTCAATGAAGATGAAATTGTATATAGTTCCACAACCGTCCGAATCAACAATTTACCCAATTTGAGTTTCTACCCAGCAGAAATAAAAAGAAACCAAAACTCACCTTATAATTGTAAGCAAAACATAAAAGAGCAACGACATGCAATTTCAAAGGACTTTTTGTCAGGCAAGTCAACTGGGTACAAGAGCTCCGTAAGCTTAAGCTAAGAAGCTATAGCTAGTTTTTCACTGTATAATCTAACACCATCTTTCTTCTAAACTTTGTGAACAGAACAAAAACTCAAACTGCTTGCAAAGGAATGTATAAAGTTAGTCTTTTCAGTTGGGAGATTTAGAAGGCATTTTATTTCAATATTTTAAAAACTTAAAAACCTTTCAATGAACTAAAGAATTTCAAAACAGTAAATATTCAAACACCTTTAGAAACAAATGGTAATTGCTGAAGTGCAATCCGGTGTGCCCAGTTTTACTCAACGCCGTCTTCTTTGTGTCTTCATTAATATGCGGCTTTTTTCTCAAGAGAAAAGAGTATAGTTAACACTTGCGTCAATGTCAGATTTTGTAGCTTCGGCGCTAATGGCTTATACACAAGAAATCAAAATTCTCTACACGAGAATCTAAAAGCCTCAAGCCAAATTATAATAAGTTCATGCATGTGCAAAATTAGTTAAGAAAAGAGCCAAAGGCTGAAGACATTCTAAAATAGCCTTCGATAAATTCGATTTTTTTTTCAATTGGACCACCGATTGTGGACGACTAAGAAAAATCCCAAAGTAAGAACACTTACCGGTTACCATTCATAAATAAGTACTGCAACGCCAAAGCAGAAGACAAACGAAATTGAAAAATTCTTAATAGAAAAACCAGAAGCGAGGCAAAGAGAGGGAGGGAGAGGTTCTGGAAGACTGGAGCACGCATGGGTATGAATACGAAGGAAGAAGAAAGGTTCAAAACAGTTGTAACTAAGAACTACACGTATTGAACCTTTAAGGGTGGGCTTATATTTTCGATATTATATATAGCAAAATATTACGAAGTTGAGCCTTCACTTATTATATATAGCAATATCTGGATATTACTACAAAATCTTATGATAATGACATTGAAGTCAGACTATTATACAAACATATGAGTAGAAAGTGCGTACAATTTCTACCCAGTACAAGAAAAGCAAAAGAAAAAATAAAGAAGTACAAAGGAAATGAAAGATGGAAAATGTATGATATAAATAGCCACAGTCCACAGAAGTGCTAGGAAATAGGAACTCTATGACTTGATTTCTGGTGACGATGATGGAATCCGCAAGAAACGCCAGGGTCCGGTTCCTGTCCCCATCCTGTAAAAGTTGATCAAATAGAAGCAAAAATGTTAATGGGCACAATAGATGGACTGAAACAGGCTTAAATAGAGCTACGAATATTGGATTCATATAGACGAACTCAACTTGCTTGGAGTTGAGGCATCATAGTAGTAGTTGTTAGTTCTGGTTACGTCATCACTAAATCAAGAAAAAATTCTCATGTAACAGAGAGATGATAAATTACCTCCATAAACCGGCAACGGTACGCAGAGCCATGAATATGGTTAAAGCAATCCATATTCCAATGTAACCATTGCTTTTGGAAAGGACAAACTCACAGGTTACCGTTAGTGCACCAACCAAAACCTGCAAAAAAAGAAGATATATACATTATATGCTAATTAGATTAAAACGCAAATTTATTCAACTCTTTTTGCTCCAATATGTATAGTAGAATAAGCTAACCATGGAATATGCCGAGTATGCAAAATCATTTGCTCCAAAGTTGACACCATCTAAAACAAACGCCAATGAGTTGATTGGTTGTGTACCAGCCACAAACTGGCGAAGGAGGACAATGTAAAGAACAGTTAAAGAATGAAAAGAACAATTGAGAAAAACTTGTAGTACTATTATTTTAACATACCGGGATGGCAATGGTTATGAGACGGATAACATTTTTGTCCCTTGAAAAAACTCCTGATCCAAAATATAGACCAATTCCAACAACCAAAGCAAGTCCTAATCCCAACACAAATCCCATCTGCATAAGAAAACTCTATCAGTATATTGGCAGGAATTCAGTTTGAAAGTTCATTTAAGAATACTAGACATTAAATAATACCTGTAGGACCCGTACTCCTGCAGCCTTTGCCTTCTGGTAGTCTTTCTCAGCAAAAGAACTAGCAAGGATTGCCTAGAAATGAAGATATCGCGGTAATTAAAAAGCAACTTTGATTGTTTATTTGTGTTACCATATGTTGTAAATATACTTCTTTCATTTCAAACAGTGACATTGTTGGATAAATATTTGTGTGGTGTTTTACCTGTCCTGCTACAGCCAATCCATCAGCAAGTAGAGATGATGTTAACCAGATCTGTAAGCAAACTTGAAATGCAGCCATCTGTGTTGCGCCTAGTCGTGCAGCCAATGACGCAGCCAAAGTCACACAAAATGTGACAGCTATCACCCTTGCTAGTAACCAAAATCCTGCAATTGCAAACAAAAGCAAAGTGATCAGCAGCTTAAACTATGCGATGCTCGTGCAGCTCTAAAGGATACATATGTATCTACGATTGAGAATTAATTGATAGTACTATATACCATGTCTCGTATAGGGTATTTAAAAGCAAATAAATGAGCACTTAGTATCGAATATCGGTGCAACTGTGTCTACTTTGAACTGCAGCTGCTATAGATTTTACATGTACACACTCATTTACTTACCATTTTTAAGAAATTTGCTGAACTGCAGATCTTTTGCACTAGGCGGTAATAACTCGACTTCTGTCATCAGTTTGCATAAGAGAATAATTGATATCAAGTACCTAAATGATCCAAAACAGTGTGATATTAGAAGCTGTCTGAATGGCAATAATGTCTATTAATTAGTTTCTGATAAAAGGACTTACTGAGAAAGCACATGAGCAATGGCAGCACCACTGACACCCCAACGGAAAACAAATATAAAGATTGGGTCCAAAACTATATTTGTCAAATCTCCAGCAACTAACAGGCCACAAAATAAAATAACGATAAGAGTTAGATCGATTATCTTATCTTTCCTTTGGTGTGCTTCAAGTAAATATCGGTTCAATGACGGAATAGATATTGTAATACATAAAAAGAGGCGACCAAATAAGTACAACTACTTACCAGTAGCATATAAAGGAGTTTTTGTATCCTTAAAACCACGGAAAACGCCTTGCATAGCCAGAGAAAGGAGGACTGCAGGAGCACCAAGTGCTCTCAGTGTTAAATACTTCTTTGCTGGAGAAAGCATAGCAGATCCCTGTATGATTTGATGAGATAAAAAAATGTTACTCTTTCTAGATATGATATTGGATTTGATCAAGTAGCTAGAAACCAATGTCGAGACATTATAATTAAGTAATGGATGTGTGTTTCTTCTGACAGCTAAAGCTTGTAGATGAGATGGTCACACAATTCTTTTCTATGCTATAACGTAAAGTGATGATGATTGATTGTTAGTAATACATACAGATTTCACACCCATTAAGCTTAGAATTGGTTTTGCGAGAAATATAAGGAAGATTGTTTGCAAAAGGCCAAGAATGCAGCCCATAAGAATTGCAGTTGAAGCAGATGGAATATGTCGCTTCACACGTTTGACTTTGCCTTTACTTTGATTATCAGGAGACTTGCATGTTGTTGTCTTGAATTCTGTAAAGGTAAAAAAATCAGTTCAGGCCGTTAACTCTATATCTCTAAGATTATTTCTGACGTGACATTTTTATTCGTTATCTTTTAGGTAACGCGATAGTGTAAAAGTTAACACATAAGGTAAACCTGGTGCTGGTGCGGACTCTTTGGTTTCAACTTTTGTGGATACACATTTTTCCAGCTTCTCATGGTCAGTATCATCAGTTAATGGCAGTTTTGCTGTATCATTCTTCTGCTCTGAACCTTTCTCCAAGTCATCAATTGCTGCTTTTTCTTTAAGTCTTCTAACAGTGTCTTCCTCAGCAACGAAAGAAGTTGTTATGTTAACTAAAGGGAATATTGTGACTTTAGAGGCTTGATTAAATATGGCAATTGATACTCCTACTGCTGCGATTTCCACCGAACCTGAGATGAAAAGCCAACATTTGGAGCAAATTAATTAATGAGATACCACCATTCAAAAAGTTGATGAATTATGTAATAAAAGAAATTTTTGTTTTAAGGTAGCAAAAAGATAAAACAGATAACAAAATAGCATTGCAGATATATTAATTATTATTACAAGAATTAATCCAGCACAAATGAGATATATACCTAAATGACCAATGAATGCAGTATCAATGAGAGAAGCAATGGGATCAGCAGCTAATGCTAGAGCTGCAGGGAACGCGATACTTAGGATTTCCATTCCAAGATCGTCGAATTTGAACACATGCCTGGATACCAAAAAAATACATAAGTGATTAGAGCGATGTCCCCGTACCTGATATGTTTAGTAACCAAAAGAAAAGAAAAACATTTCTAAAAAGGTACTCCACCTAATGTCTTCAAAGAAAACAAAGAGTGGTATCTTCCATTTTCTTTCAGTACAAGCTACATTGCCACCTTCAGCCATGGCTCCCTGATTTTGATCACTTTTCGAGCAAAACTCGTTAGCTAATGCGCCTAAAAATCATCAAAAATTAAAAATACGTTATTTTAAATACAAAAAAAAAAGAGAACCGAGAATGTGATACTGCAGCAAAAATGGTGCAAGAATATAACAATTTCAAGTATGTATCGTATTATGCATGCTACTTCTTCACGAGGATAGAAATGAAAACATATATAAAATCAACCTGAGGGGTGAAACCAATGATTCTACAGACTGATCTTTCCAAGTTCCAAAAGAGGAAAATGAATTCAATGAAACTAGAAGTGAGTACGAAATGGGAAACTGCAGTTAATTTAAAGCAAAAGGCATGGACGAATTAGCCTGCTTAGTTCATGAATACACGTGGTTTCTCCTTATTCATATTTTTTTTTTGGCCAAGCTGTCAACAATTTCTTACTACTCCCTCCTGTTCAATGATTATGTTCACCAATAGCAATATATGAGAGTAATGTAAAATCTATACTTTACTAAATTTTGAATACATTTTCAAATTAAGTTAGGATGAGTAATTTTTGTGTGTGTGGGTATAATGTCTTAGTAAGATTACAACCATAACGCTCCATTTGCATCCCTATCATTCTAATATTAAATACTCTAAGTAAGATTATTTTAATTTTTTATTTTTGTTAAAAGCCGAGGAATAATGAAAAAATACGGACAAAGAAGAAGGTAGGCAGGAATGAACCTGCCTCAGTTCAAATTCCCCTGGTAACATCGTTAATAGCATTACAAAAATTGCAAGAGAATAGGGTCATGGACCTATAGTCAAACCTAACCATATCAGTCCTTTAAGGTAGTACTTTCTTATTTTATCTTTATTATAAAAGAACACAAAGAAGAAAACCAACATAGAGATTAGAGATTCAGGCGTGTCTGTCCATGTGTACCGACTCTGAATAAGCCTTTTGGATTCAAGATAACTAGTGACAACTCAACTGGGGCGGAGATAGAGTGCCGGGAGCGGGTTTGTCCGAACTTTGTATTTGTCTTAAAAAATTCATTGAATATGTATAAATTATTAGTTTAAAATCCACTAACTTAAAACGATTAGAATCCCGAACACATAAACTTGAAATCCTAACTCCGTCTTTGACTCTAACTACAAATTATTGATTGTATAAAAGTTAATCATTTTGATTCAAAAAGAAATAATTCAAATGGAAAGATCATGGAAGTTATGAACTATATTATGAAAGTCGTTTTTGAGTCCATATGATCCCTGTATCCAACGTCAAGAGTCAAAAAGCATTTTGACTAAATATGTATAGCATCACACAAATGCAAAATTGTTTATGAAGACATGTTGTCATGCATTTGTATTCGAAAAGCAAGAGTACTATTTATTTAATATCAATAGCTTGTTTGGTCGAACTGAAAAAATCAGCTTATTTTGAGAAATATTTTTGTCAAAAGTGCTTTTGAAAAAACTACTTTCGGAGAGAAGCAATTTGTATTGGGCTAATCACTCTGAAAAGTAATTTTGAACAATAATATTGTGTCTGGCCAAGCTTTTCAAAAGAAATATCTTTAAGTATAAAATTACGAATAACGACATGAATAGATTTATTTAATAATTAATATTATAAGTAAATGAATAATCTCAAAAAATTGTTATTACATTTTATTTAATTAGAATATGAAAATAAAATTATAATGTACTTTAAGTCTTTTAATATTATTCTTATATTAAAAATCATTCAATAAATACAAAAGCATTCACTCCTAAAATCATTATATATTAGAAAATTACCCTAAAAGTAAGAAGAAATACTCATACATTAATATCCTAAATATTGTATTTAATGGTTGTTTTTGTATATACTATATTTTGTTAAGAGTATATTTGGTAAGAAGAAAAGTCAAAACTATTTCTGCTTATGCTTTTGGGAAGAAATTAAACTACTTTTTTCTGCTTCTCAGAAACTGATTCTGCTTTCCCCCAAAAAAAGCTTGACCAAACATTTTAAGTTAAAGAAAAAAAAGTATTTTTGAAAAAATACGTCACTTTTGACCTTTGGAAAAACTTGGCCAACCAAGTTATAAGTTTCAAACAGGTGGTTTAATTTCTAACGCTGCATTCCCCTATGTTCATATGTACGGAGACGTATGTGGTGCTTCTTATCTAGTACTTAGTTAAAAGGCTCACTTAGGTAAGTAGTATTTAACCTAGGATAATATGTAAATGTTTATGCGACTTAAAGTTCAAACACTGGTGCTATCTTGATGTGTACGTAAAATTGATTCTTTTTTCAACAATTCACTTGAAGATCTCGAAATTTTTCTTGAATTTTCCTTTAACCTTTGTTTCAGGTTCCCGTCAACATATTCAATTTAGAGAAATGCATGACTCTCTTGTTTCTCAAAGTAGCACATTTATTGGCCAATACGCGAGAAAAAGAAAAAGGAAGAAGCTAACTTCCTATGAATAAACACATGCTTAATGTTTTAGTTGCTCAGAACTAATAAAGCCCGAAATATGACGCCCATGACAAAGTGCGGGTTGAGCAGGACTGACAGACTTCTAGGCTGACAAGCTTCTGAAGAAGGGGTGCACATATCACCTTAGACAAGTCCCACATCAGAATGAGAGAGGAAAGTGAAGAACGTTATAAGGCATGACACAACTTCACATAATACGCGCGCTTTTGATGCTCGAGGTGTCGTAGACCAAGGAACAAACCCGTGAGATCTGTTGGGCCAAAGCGGACGTGCCATCTGGACGTGAGAGGGTCAGTACCAAATGGTGATTACTTAGGAACTATGATTTGGTTCGTGTAAGCATATCAATCCAAAGGGTAATTATCAATGAGGCCAAAAATGAAGCACAAGGTCCCAATTTCTGTCAGGAGACAGAAGTGTTTGGTTTCTGAATTTGTAGCTAATATTTGGTGACATGTCACTGAATCATATTTTGTTTCTTTGTATCATAACAGGAGTAGTGCAGTTAGATTTTTTGTTGGTTTCAAAATAAAAAAGGCAAAAGATATTTATCTTTAAAATTGTACTCATTCGACTTGTGGTAAGTATACCTCTTTCTGTCACAACTGCTTGAGTTGTGTTACAAAAGTATTTAGGTAAAAACAAAACCAAAAAGGTTACCTGGAATCAGTTTCAGTTATTAAGATAACTACGAGTATACATTTCATAATTGACACAGCATTTTTTGGCGTGAGAGTACTCTGAGAAAATCCTTCTTACTCTGTTTTGGGACTGCTGAATATTTACTGCATAGTACTTTGTTGGAACAGAGGAAGCTTCTCTAACCAATGCAACGCAGATATCATTAATTATTAACTATAGTTAGCTCCACCGACTAATTATTTAGTAATATAGTCGACTGATATATGTACGGTGTACCTATATATCATGTGACAAATCATACACACAAGTTGAATGTCCAAAACACCAAGCCAAGATCTTATAAGCGATTAATTATATATGAGAGGCAGAAATAGTGATCGGTTTGGATGAATATTAATTAGTAGTAGAGTTTAAGTTATGTGCATAATAGTGTAAAGAAAATTTACACAATCAGCTCACGTGTTAGATAATTATATGTAAATAGTGTACATCATTCTTTGAAGTTTGAATTATTTGGTGGAGACAATAGTGTTGTACATTAGAATTGTTATGTTGAAAAGAATGCCACTTGTACACGAAAGAAGTAGTGGCATTCTAAAATTGTTCAAAGTATACAATCAATCAACTAAAAGAAAAAGAAAAAGAAGAAACAAAGAAATAAAAGGAAAGATTTATCCAACTTTCCAAAGTGCGGCTAAAAATGATAATGAAGTACGTTGTATGAACTTAGTCTATATTAATATTAATGCAGCTAACTTTCCTCATCATCATGCACTAGTCACTTCTATCTTTTTGTTGATAGCCACTTCTTTTTCTAGACTAAAAAAGCCACAGAAAATAACTCATCACGATCGTTGGGACTATATTATTTGTAGAATTTTAGAAGTGAATTTGAATCTTCTTTCTCCTCTACCTTTAAGCTTGAAATGGCCTAATGTCCCCATTGAGACATTTAAGTACGGTTTTTGGCACTAAAATTATTGAATTCCAAATAAGAATGAGAACCTTGGAGCAACAATAAAGTTGTTTTTGTATAACCTATAGATCACGGGTTTAAGCCGCGGAATCAACCACTAATGTTTGCATTAGGGTAGACTGCCTACATACTCCCTTGAGTTGCGACTCTTCCCCGCATCTTGCGTGAACGCGAGATGCTTCGTGCACCAGGTTGCACTTTTTGAAATCCTAATTAACAAGAATCTTTGGTGTAAATGCACGGATTTGATAACGCTTCATGAGGGGGAACAAGGTAATGCATGAGAATATAACCAAATATACCACGAAACACAGGACAAATAGAAAGAAAGAAAATGGCAGCAAAACTGGAAATACCTACAAATTCTTCAAAGGAAGGGAGAGTTGGGGAAGAAAGAAAAGGGCGAGAAATAGAGATAGGAAGGTCATATTAAAAGTAGCTCATTACTCCTTGTAATCATCAACTAAATAAAGTAACAAGCAGAAATAGAAGTTGATGGAGTAAGAATTAATATTGGACATACCTTTGGAAGTGAAGAGTACAAATGATAAGCGAGCAGGACCTCTTCTAGCTAGTCCACAGGCTTCTCTGTTTGCTGATATTTAGTTTTCTTTTGGTAGCCTATTATAGAGGATATATATAGAGAGAGGGAGATAGAGAGGGAAAGTGGCAGAATCAATTTCAAGTGATTACTCGAAACAAAGTTTGTTTAATAGTTCTGAACTTTTAGTTTTGGACGGAGTCATGAATTAAAGTTTATGAGTTATATATATATATATATATATATATATATGTTGCACGTTAATGATGACATATGATGATTTAAACATTTATTTATATGAATGAATAATAAAATTTAATTAATGAGAGAAATTTTATGTATAATAATACAACAATTATCTAAATGCCGAAAAATATTATTACATTAGCATAATACATGTATTTAAAATAAAATGACATCATCAAAACTTACACAAATGATCAATTTTATCATGTTAGTTAGATAATGTATTATAGTTTAAAAATATTTAATATGATGATATCTTAATGAACAATTCTTTGTGGACAATATTGTTTTGTGTATGCTTCCTCCTAATACTTTAATCCCTTTGCCTTAATCAAAATTCTTGTTCTCGATCTTGATATCCATCTTGAAAGCGCAACATATAGTTGTTCGTGCAAGAAAATATATTGCGGTAAATATAGTCCAATATTTAGGATGTTTGCCCTTGTGCTTTATTTATTATATTTGTAAAGCATAAACATACTAAAAATTATTTTCACACAATTTTAAAAGGATATTCTTAGTTTTGAAAGACGAAAGTTGAATTAGAGATAAGAATATACTTAGAAGCACATTGACCACTATCATAATTTTTGCATGTATGACGTTAGTCAAAACCTCTATATACCATATTTGTGATATTATATAAGTTATTCGGAATATCTAAGTTTTTCAGTAGCATGACGGGCATATTTTTCTTCAAATCAATCTATATACAATGGAAGATCAATTTTAACTTAGTCTATGATATATACGGTGACACTAACATACGTAGGAAATAATAAAGTTGACAACAAACATGTATGGTATTGACCATTGAGTATTAAAGTATTTAAGTATTCTCTTGGTAGTAATTATTGGTATCATTTTCTGCTGAATCAAAACAGAAAAATATTTTGTTTTTAATATAAAATTTTGCAATCAACATTTTATTTAGTTGATCAACATATTCATTTCTGCTAGCTAAGATATCTTTTTAATTATATCATGTGATTTGCACAAATTGCATTTTAATCTAATGATAGAGATATTTCTCTAATTAAATGCACTACAATTACCATTGGGATTGATAACCAAGTGTTTAGAAAGAACCAAATCATCTTCTATTAGATGCTCTTCTTCGTTTCCGACACGAAGCAAAAAGATACTGAATACCAGATCTGTTCTTACTTAATATTTCTTGTCAGTTGAATCTTTTTCATTTGAGACCAGAAGTATAACTTTGGCAAGCTAGCTTTTACAGTCTCTGTTTTGTCGATTTTGAAACTACTGGTAGTACTTGACATAAATTACCTCCTAAACCATTAATTTCTACCAAATCGGTTCATTAATATCCAATATATCTCTAGAACTTCGGGCAATTAGTTTAATCCTTTGATACTTAGCCATATGTGCTTCATCCCGTATTATTAATTCTGTTTTCCTTATAAATTTAGCATCATTTCTCTGCTTTGATATATTTGTGATAGTTATTTAAGTTGTTTGAAGAGCTATATCAAATCTAAAGTGGATGGCCTCACAATAAAATTGTTATTGGCGCACCACTTGCTATTATTGCTAATGACATACCTGTTGATATGATATTTGCAAATAATTGTCACGACCCCAAATCCTAACAGGTCGTGATGACGCCTATCGTGGAACTAGGCTAGCCAACCATCACATAACTACTCATTTGTTCTATCATAATATTTCAAAAAATCAATAATAACCAGCAATCAGAGTATAAAATAATTTTATTGAGAGTTTTACTGAGATATATTGAAATTATACTTGTTTTAAAGGATTTCTGAAAATTGGTTTTCGAACTTATGTACTTGATGAATATTTTATGGTGACTTGGTGTTTTACTGGTTTTGTGAATTTGTGTATCTGTGTTGTGTGTTTCGTATTTCTCAGACTGTGATTTATTTTCATTACTACTGAGTTGGCGTACTCATCATTACTCCCTGTGCCCCTGTGCAAAGATTTAGGTGACGGTCCGGAGCAGTAGCTGTCTCAGTTCGTTAGCAGCAGTTTACGGGATTTCGAGGTAGCTGTCCAGCGTCCACAACTTCTCCACTTCCCTTCCTTATTTAGTTTTAGCATTGCATTCCTAGACTTATTTAAAACAATTAGCAGAGTTAGTTTTATTTCGTAGATGCTCGTGACCATGTTGACTCCAGTCTTGGGAGTTCTTGTTTAGAGTTGTTTGGACTATTATTGGGGCGCTAAGACTTAATAAAATTTATTTATTACTATGTTTGTTGTTACTATTGAATTGTGAAGTATTATAATCGAACGAAAGGGTAATTATGTGATGGTTGGCTAGCCTAGTTCCATGATAGGCGTCATCACGGCTTGTTATGATTTGGGATCGTGACAACCTAAGTAATTATTATTTTTCTAATAGTGATTACTTTTTCTACGCTAACGGTGATCCTAATAGTAGAAATATCTGCAGTAGTAAATTATAAAGGTAGAAAAGTATAATTTAATAACCAAACTTTTAAATAAATTATTTATTGATTTAAAATTAAAACTGACAAATAGTTTGTTACGAAAGAAAATATAGAGGTAGACCTGACCTTGTATGATTAAAATATTAGGACAAAGAATACATTATCGTGTAGTTTTATTGTTGGAAAAAGTAGGATATAAATTATTCTTACTTTTATGCTTTTACATGATTTTGTGTTTTAGTTCATATTTTTAGATTGTCGATTGTTTTTTCTTTTCGTTTTAAATAAATTATATGAAGTAAAATTTTAATTAACTTTAATTAGATAACCTAAGAAAGTAATTATACTAATAGGATTTCTAGAGGTAATCATGTAAGATTCTCAACGTGTAATATTATATCCTAAACCTAATAGGATTATAAGACTAATATCTAAAATTTCGGTTATGTCCTTTTATTATGAGTTATTATGTTTAATACTACAATGTTATTTTTGTAAACTGACATTGTATTCATGTTTTTATAATAATATAGAATATAGATATAGATATAGATACTAGTCTTTAGACACGTGCGTTGCACGTGTTCCCATATCAACATGTACAAATTTTCTAGAATGATATAAATAATCTTAAAACGCGTAAGTAATGCGTAATTAAAAGTTTGAAAATAAAGTATAAGTTGAATTGACTAAATTAACTATAACCTTTTTTTTATTCTTACCAAATATTCATTAATTTTTGTACCAAAAAATCGGGATAAAAAATTATTTAGCAATTCAAATGAGAAACATTTTATGTTTTGTGTCAGAATATATTATTCATTTGACAATTTGTTGAATAAGCGTGCATAAATCGGTTCTTTTGTATAATATGAAATAATATCCCTTGACCTAACCTCTCCTTGACTTGCCGGAGCCAAGTCTTCCCCAACCTCTCCTGATGTTCTTGGTGAGCTAGCCTGTCATCCACCGCCCCAACTGTGATGGTCCCCTTCGGCTAGTTCTTTCACAAGTGACCCTGTCTTCCATCTGCTTCTTCCTCCTAATGGTTTGGTCCCCCTCTCCCTTGTCAAAGTGTAAATTATATTATTCCTATTTAACATGAGTTATATCACTACATCATCTTATACAGAGATGATACCAACAAAATCTTTAGTGTAACGTATTCTCTAGGCATGTACCAATTTGAAGTAATAAAGCTTTTCGTTGGCACAGAATCCCCCACGAAGTCGTGCACTATATCAATGATGATTTCTGAATAACTTCATAGTATATGTTATCTCACAAATACAAGCCCTTAGACAATACGTCAGCATAAAATGAACTGGTCTAATAGACAAATAAATTTATCTGTCAAAATAGTATTGCGAAAAATGTACCATAATAATTTATGGGAGAGAACTTCTGACAGGAACAAAGGAAAAAAACATAAATTGAGTTGACACATTTTTGTGCTTTTATATAGTTCAACATTAATGTGAAAGACTACATTTATAATCGTTGGAAACTCAAAAGACAAAACAACTAAAGCAAAACTATGAAAAGGCCACAGCGTTACTAAAAAATATTTCACCACGACAACTTCTCTGGGAGATGAAACAATCCTCCATTTGTCTGATTCAATCTACCTAAAATTATCATTTAATATAAGTCATTTTTTATGTGAAGGGAAAATGTGTTATTCAATTTTTGAGGGTTATTTTCGTCTTTCAAATTTTACTTTTGGAATTCACACTTATATAGTACTCCCTTCGGTCTAAAATAAGTAATTTTTTGCATGTTTTCACGCAGATTAAAAAATTCACCTTTTAGCATTAATTAACAATGAAATTGACCATATTAACCTTTACTATCCCACATAGATACTCCTAACACTATTTACTCCAAGGGCAACGTAGGAAAAAAAATAATTAATTCATTCTTAAAATCTGGAAAAAAAATCACTTATTTTGGACCACAAGAAAAAGGCTAAAAAATCGTTTTTTTTTTACCGGAGGGAATATGAAATATAACTCATTTTAGTTACTCGATTCATAATTAAATATTTATACAACCACAAGGTAATACAAGCAAGTTCGCCTGACACTACTAGAAAACAGGCAAAACCCATCCAAACAATACCGACCGAAATCAGTCGGAAAAAAAATCCCGCCAAAATCGGTCGAAAAATAAGTAAATTGGTCGTAAAAGTCAAAGAAAATATTTCTGACAACGGAAATAGTGGTCCCACAATAAATATATAAGAATTCCGACCGATTTCGATCAGAAATTGGTCAATATTTGACCAAGACCCGATCATACTTATATATTATCTAAAATATTATTGGCTTTTTTTACCAATAGTGGCTTTTTTTGCTTGATATTATTTCATTCATGTGATTCATAATTACTAAGTGGAATTTGAAAGTATTTTTTTCAGGACATAAACTATGAAATCAGGGACTATCTTAGATCAAACCTAAACTTTCAGTATTTAAAATATTACTGTAATATTACTATTGGTTGGAGGAATATTTCAAGCGAAATAGTAATTCCCACCCAAGTGAATATTCATGTCCAAACTCAATATTAAATTTCAAACTATTTTTTTCCCTATTAATTTCAACAATAAATAGTACAATATTTCTTTTTTCAAATTTAACCAAATATTATCCAAACTCGGATTAATTAAGGAACTGTTTAGCCATAGATTTTGCCAAGTTTTTCTTCAATTTTTTTGTTTGCAAATACATGTTTGTCCATAAATTTTATCCATATTTTGGCAAATTCCCAAATCTCAATATTTGGCCCAAAATATTACTATTACATTTTTAAATTTTTTAGAAATTGCCCCAAGCTTTTGTATTTTATAAAAGTATCCACCATTTATTATTTTGTAACAATCATCCATAGTGTATTATGTACTTCGTTATAAAAATAATAATTTTGTAATGTTTAGGATTATGGTTTGTGATAATGATAATGTATGTTATTGATGAAGGTACGATTGGGTATTTGTGATAGTTTTTAGAACTTCTGGGTATAAGTCATGTTTCATATATATATATTTTTTTAAAAAGTGAAATATTTTTTTGAAAACTGATCCAAACACATTTTCATTTTCAAACTAAGCATCATCGAAATTAAATTTTTTTAAAAAAATTTGGAGATCTAAGATCAAACGCTTGGCTAAAGCGCTTCTTAGAATTTCCTAAACAAATTAGTTGACAAAGTACTTATAACAGTACTAGACTTTCTGAAAGTTAGAAACTGCCCAACTGGCGACTATTATGGATCCAATGCAGCATTTGAAGGGTCTTCAAAATATTAGTCAAATCTAACGTCCTTATGCGAGCCGTGACTAGCCATGCAGTTTTTCTTCGTGTAATTGCAGTGCATTTTGATATCACAAATTTTAGGGTAATAGGAAAATAAATACATAACCTACGTTATGGTAGGGAAGCAAGTGGCGTGCATGTTGCAAAAGCTAGAGGAAGGAGAGAAACTACTATGATTAATACTAGTGGTAGAGGCGAGGGAAGAGCAAGAGCGAGGGGAAAGCAAAATAGACAAAGTCTATATATTGTGAAAGTAAGAATTGGCTTGGTGTTGGAATTTCAACCATGAATCGATTCTTACCAGCCTCACAGCTACCGATATGATATTATTTCAATATCTATATATACTATATTAAAAGCACGAAGACCCTTAGTAAAATATTGTTCGCCTTTTTTATTCTTTAATAACTGCTTTCACAACGAACAAACTTGTAATTTAAGTTACTTTTCTAATATTTAGAACTTTAAAATCAAATAAAATTTTACACATTAATCTTTCCTTATTAAACTATGCAACAAGTCCTAATGTTTAACAATTTCAAATCAATAAATCTTTTAGTACCTTTTATAAATTGTACTGATTGAAAATAACTCCTTTGTGCAGTCTTATAGAATATACGTTCACTTCAAAGATTTCTAATTAAATTGTAATATGGGGTTATAAAATTTCATATTAAATTAAAATGATTCAATACAATAAAATCAAAATTAAATTTATTTCAACATACAATAATTAAATATTTATATTTAAAATTATCATTTAAAATTTTACTTATTAAATCATTTCTTATTTTGAACTATGTAAAAGGTCTCTCTCCATATATATATATATATATATAAAAACTCGGACATAATTTAAGGTAAATGACAGAGGACTTTTATGAATAAAGTTTTTCCTTTATTGAATTACTTATATATGATTAGTGTTCCTCAATTTTATAAGCTTATATTTATTTTATAACTCAAACATAATTTTAAAAAAATGTAATGTGTTTACAAAATATTACTCAATGAGATAGGGAACACGCGCAACGCGCGTACACTAAGACTAGTATATATATATATATATATATATATATATATATATATATGAGGGTGTTTGGCTAAGCTTATAAGCTGGTCAAACTAGCTTATAAGTATTTTTCGGCTTATCTACATGTTTGGTAAAATTAAAATTGCTTATAAGCTACATGTGTAAGGACCCGGTCCGTCGTTACGTAAAACCTGCATTATAATTGTTGTTATTGACTTGTTATAGATTGTTTATACTGTATTTGATGTATTAGAGTTGATAGGCTTGAAATCGAAGGGTTGTAGTGAGAGTTCACTTAATTAGCCTTTAAAAATAGCCTTAAAATGGGAAAAGTCAACTAAGAGTTGACTTATTGGTAAACGACCTCGGAATGCGGATTTTATGGTTCGAATAGCTTCTTTAGGTGATTTGGGACTTAGGAGTGTGTTCAGAATAATTTTGTGATGTCCGGTGTAGAATTAAGCTTGAATTGGCGAAAGTTAGTTTTTGGTGATTCCGACCGGCAGTGGAAAATAGGCTATCGGGCTCGGAATGGAATTTCAACAGTTGGAACAGGTCCGTAATGTCATTTGGATGTGTCTGCAAAATTTCAGGTCAATCGGAGTTGTTTTGGATAGTTTCGGCATCGTTGGTGGATTTTAGAAATATCAAAGTTCTTAGGCTTGAATCCGATGTAAGATTTGGTGTTCTGATGTTAGTTTTGATGTTTTGAGAGTGCGACTAAGTTCGAATGATCATATGTGAGGTGTTGGTATGTTTGGTTGGGGGCCCGAGGGGCACGGAATTGATTTCGAATGGTTAACGGAAAGTTCGGAGTTGGAAATTTGCAGCAAAAAGCTGCTGGTGTGGGATCACAGTGATTTCCGCACCTGCGGAAGTTTGACCGCATGTGCGGGCTTGCAGGTGCGGGCAGTGGGTCGCAGGTACGGAGAGGTCGCAGGTGCGGTTAGGGGACCGCAGGTGCGGTCTCGCAGGTGCGGAAACCCTGGGAAAAATATAAATTAAACCTTCCGCGACCCTAACATATTTTTACACCATTGTTGTACGGAACAGAGCTTTTGAGACGAGTTTTGAAGGGAAAAATCAGTGTTCTTCATAGAGGTAAGTATTTTGATCATTAAAACTCAATTGTGGGTGATTATAGAACATAATCTCAGTATTGAATTCATGGAAAATCAGTAGAAAAATTGGGTTTTAGGGTTTGAGATTATGAGACCTTTAGGGGTCGATTTGAGGGGTCAAACGAACTCCGATTTTGGTGTTCTTTATATGTACGGACTCGTGAGAGGACGAAGAACACTTTTGAGCATGTTGTGGAATATGTACGGACTCTGAGTTTCGGACGCGGTCCCGGGGGTCGGGTTTTGACCGAATTCGGATTTTTGAGCTAAATTTGATATTTTTCAATTGGAATTTATTCGTTGAGCATAATTTGATGATAAAAATCTGAACTTGGTAGGTTTGGAGCCTTCAGAGGTTGATTCGAGAGGCAAGCGTGTTGTGGAATAGTTCCGGGCTAGTTTTGAGTTAAGTAATGTCTTTAAATCCTGTCCTGAGGGTATAAAACCCCGGACTATGCACCCTTTCACGGGTTTTGGAATGTAAAGGTTGAAACTTTGGAGATATACTCCTTACTTAGGCGACTATTGAGTTGCGAAACCAACTTTTAAGCCTATGCTTAATTAGTATTATTATATTATGATATGATTTGGGCTGTAAACCATGTTTGGGGCCTAGTGCCGACCTGTTTACCCCTTGGGGGATGTGTTTACTATATTTTTCTCACTGATATGTTATGGTTTTACACTCAGTCTTTTCTTGATAAATTATTTTGACACTCAGAGTATTTTGATACTATTTCTTAAAAATGAAACATTGTTTTGGGTCGAGAACCCGGTATATTTATGGCCTGAAGGGAAAATTGAGAGTGTCTGACTGAGTGAGGCTGCTGGACTATATTTGTGAGGATGATATGATAAGAGTGAGGCTGCGGGCCTATATTGTGTGTGATTTATGCCATGATGTTGATTATTATAGCGCTTGGGATGTAGGAGCCCCTCCGGAGTCTGTACACACCCCCAGTGAGCGCAGGCACCTAATGAGTGATGTCTGCGGGGCTTATGTAGAGTGATTTTGAGGTTGCCTGATGGGCAGAGTGACTGTGAGGTTTCCTGATGGGCAGAGTGATTGTGAGGTTGCCTGATGGGCAGAGTGATTGTGAGGTTACCTGATGGGCTGATACCAAAAGAAATTGTTACGAGAAATGATTATGGCCCGAGGGGCAATTTTATGAAGGTTTTTACTTCGTTTTAAACTGGCTTTTACTGAGAATTTTATTGAGAATTTTACTGGGATATACTGATATTAGACTTGTTTTCAAAGGTTTTATGGAAACTGATTTCGAACTTATTATTTTGATGAATACTAGATGGTGACTTGGTATTTTACTGGTTTTGTCGAACTGTGTATCTGTACTGTGTGTTTTGTATTACTCAGACTATGATTTATTTTCATTACTACTGAGTTGGCGTACTCATAAAGACTCCCTGTGCCTCTGTGCACAGATTCAGGTGACGGTTTGGAGCAGTAGCTGTCTCAATTCGTTAGCAGCTGTTACGGGATTTCGAGGTAGCTGTCCAGCGTCCACAACTTCTCCACTTCCCTTCCTTATTTAGCTTTAGCATTTGATTCAGAGACATATATTATAGTTTTAGCATAGTTAGATTTATTTATTCTTAGATGCTCATGACTATTGACTCCAGTTCTTGGGAGGTTGGTTTAGGCTAATATGGGAACACTAAGACTTATTTATATTATTTAATGCTATGGTTGCATGCTTATTATTGAATTGTGAACTTGTGTAATTGAACAAATGCGTAGTAAAGTGATGGTTGACTAGACTAGTTCCACGATAGGCACCATCACGGTCTGTTAGGATTTTGGGTCGTGACAACATGCTTATAAGTCAAAAATAAGTCAAAAGTCATAAGCTGATCACCCCAACTTATGAATTTTTAGCTTATAAGCACTTTAAGTTTGACCAAGATTTTTACTATTTTATCCGTAAAATATTTTTTTAGAACAAAACTCTTACATCGATACTCACTGCCTCAAGTATTGTTTCGACCTAAACCCCCGCCTCTTCAAGTCTTGAATTCTTTGACTATTAAAGATAAGAAAATTCTCTATTCCTTTGCATATTTGTATCTATGTGATTGTGTATTAATCGTTGAACTATATGTAATAAATGAGGACTGTTGATACCCAATTTTTTTCTCATATATAAATATATATATACTTTCAAAGCATCACATTTGATTTATAAGCACACACAAGTATTTTTCATAATTTTCCATAATATCTAATAATTATCCTCCAAATTATTTTTATGATGATAAAATCATCTAAACTTTTCGTTTGTACCAATGTGAAGTTTTTAATAGTTTTCATTGCATTTCTTATAATTACATTTGCATTTTAAGGCTAATTGTATATTTTTGCAATAATAGCCCATATGCATGTATAATTACATTATCTATGCAAAAAATGCATTTTTATACTATTATAATGTTAAGTAGTTATTTTTGATTATTTTAGTGCAAAAATGATATTAATTACTTTTATAAATTATTTCTTTATTAAACATTGGGTATTTAAAATCTGTCCCAAAATTTACCTTAATTTCGGACCTAAACTACCTAGTCCCAGTCCAATAACCTCTGAACCCAAACCAAATAACCCCCAACCCAACCATTTAAACCAACCCAACCCAGAACCCCCAACTAATCGTGACCGTTGATCTCTGAGATCAACGACCCATATTACCCCGTCCCTTTTAATTAACCTAACACCCCTAACCCGAATCACTCTTCACCACCCGCCGCTTTTGAATTCTCTCAAACTCCCCCTTCTCTTTGCCCAAACCCTAGCCGTCTTCCCCCAAATACCTCTCCTAATCCCACCTGACATGGGATTATACGGCTATTTCCTACCATATTCGACTCCCCCTTGGTACTAGATCCTTCTCTAGATCGCTTGCCTAAACATGGCAAGCAGATCTCATCAGAATCAAACCAAAGTTGGTTCAACTTCTTGACCTTTCCCACTATTCCATCTGTGCTCATTCTTGTTCTATTATGGTATGGATCTTTGTGAATCTCCATTGATTCTTACTTACCCTAACAACTAGTGTTTCAGATCTCTTTTAGATCGAACAAAATTTGGTTCGATTCTTTCATTTTAAGTGATATTTCTATCTATGTTCATCTTATTCTATGCAGTATTTGATTCTTATTTTCTATTTATTTTATATTTCTGCCGATTTTTGTATTTTTCCTAAAATTAGGGTTTTGAGATTTTCCTCTTTTTCGTACTGATTTCGATTGTTTTCCTTTCTTGTGTTTGACTGATGATTTTCCTTGTTTGGGTGTTTGATTTCTACTGCTATATAAACTCCTCCCCATTCCCCTTTGAAACAGGCTGGAATCGTTAAGAAATCTACTAAAAATTTAATGTTGTCTGCTCTTTTCTCTTTAATACTCTTATTCTGCACTTTGGTTCCTAGCCCGCTGAAAGCCAAGGCTAGAAATTCTGGGTTCTTGCTCTTTTTTTTTATATTCATAACATTGTGGACTTCCGTTCTTTCTTGTTTTCACTTAAATGGTGAGCTACCAAACCTTTGTCATTTCATTCCTATTTACCTGTCATTAGCATGTGTTTTCACTTCTGAAGATTGTCGTTCAATGTGTTTCTGGGTGTCTCACGAGTCACGGGCAGACCCAGTAGAGTCTTGCGGATCGGTGCGAAGACAGCTGTACTTATCTTCAGGAGGCTATAGGGTGTTAGGAAACCTCTCTTTATTCATATTCTATCATGTAGTCGATGGTTTACTAAAACTCATTCTTCTATTCTCTCACAGATGGTGAGGACGCGCGCATCCGATATTCCAGACCCGGGAGATGCCGCTACCCCTGTCGTCCGAGGCCATGGCAGAGGCCGGGGGAGGGCACCGACCCGAGGTAGGGGATGAGGGCGTCCAAGAGTTATTCCAGTTGCACCACCACCAGAGGATCCGATCATAGAGGAGCAGGACGAGGTTCCCTCTAGCAGATCCTGCTCCAGTGGACTTCATGACGGCGCCAAGCTTCCAGGAGGTCATGGGCCGTATGATGCGGTTTATGGACACCATGTCCCAGGATGGTTTCTTTCCAACAGATCCTGGCACTTCTCAGGCGGGAGGGGGAGTCCAGACCCCTACTGCCCAGGCTGTAGGTCAGACAGCAGCATTACATCATACTCCGGGTACACAGCCCGTAGGTGGGGTCCAGCCTGTGGTAGCAACATCTGAGCCTAGACCAACTGCGAACGGTGATCCGTAGAAGTTATTGGATAGATGGACTCGACTGCACCCTCCAGTCTTCGTGGGTGAGCGAGGCGAGGATGCCCAGGACTTCATTGACAAGTGCAGGGACAGACTGCACAACATGAGGATATTAGAGTCCCATGGAGTGGACTTCACTACCTTTCAGTTGGAGGGCAGAGCTCGCAGATGGTGGCAGTCTTACATCCACAGCAGGCCAGCAGATTCTCTTCCTATCACTTGGGGCCAGTTCACACAGCTATTTCTAGACAGGTATATTCCACCCTTTGAGAGAGAAGAGCTGCGGTACCAGTTTGAGCAGCTGGAGCATGGACAGATGTTAGTGACAGATTATGAGGCAAGATTTTCAGAGTTGTCACGCCATGCACTCATGATACTACCTACTGATGCCGAGAGAGTGTGAAGGTTTGTGGCTGGATTACATCCAGGTATTAGGGCCACCATGGACCGAGAGATGGAGATGGGTACTCCTTATCAGCTCGTGGTGGAGATTTCTCGCAGGATCGAGGGTTATCGGTCGAGGAGTAGGGAGCAAAGGCAGCAGGATAAGAGGGCTAGATTCTCAGGAGATTTCAAAGGTGCCCCATCTAGGGGCAGATGTCAGTTTGGTAGTGGTCAGCCCAGCAGGCCTTCGTATTCAGCACCTCCACCACCTCCCCGAGGTGTTCCAGCAAGGGCTCATTTCAGGGCCACGCCAGAGCGTTCCTACCGCCCTCCATCCATTCAGAGTTCACCCAGTGGTCATTCCAGCCATCCGAGATCCTCCAGTCCTTACTTCAGTGCTATGTCAGAGGGTTCACATCGCTCTCCGTCCATTCAGGGTTCTTCTTCAGGGCAGCAGGCTATGGTACCTAGAGGTTGTTATGAGTGTGAGGATCTAGGTCATATGCAGAGGCATTGTCCCAGGCTTCGTGGGAAAGCAGTGCAGTAGGCTTATCAGCTTATGGGTCCAGCACCAGCAGTCCGGCCACCTAGAGGTGGAGGACAGGTCGGCATGGATCGTCCTAGAGGTGGAGGCCAGTCAGGGGGAGGTCAGTCTGCTCATGTTCACTCTGGTGGGGCTCAGTCTTCCGGTGCTCCATCCAGATTCTATGCTATACCGCCCAGATCATTTGCAGTAGCCTCGGACGCCGTGATCACAGGTATTATCTCAGTATGTGGTAAAGAGGCTTCAATATTATTTGATCCAAGATCCACCTATTCATATGTTTCAGCATTATTTTCTCATTTTCTGGATGTTCCTCGTGAGTCCTTGGGTTCCCATATATATGTGTCCACTCCTGTGGGCGATTCTGTGGTGGTAGACTAGGTTTACCGGTCCTGTGTGGTTACATTCTGTGGATTCGAGACTAGAGCAGACCTCTTATTGCTCGACATGGTCGATTTTGAGGTTATTCTAGGCATGGATTGGCTATCTCCTTATCATGCCGTGCTTGATTGCCATGCCAAGACAATTATTTTAGCCATACCCGAGTCGCCTAGGCTGGAGTGGAGAGGTTCCTCAGTTAGTGCCGCCAGCTGGGTTATTTCATTCATGAAGGCTCGACATATGGTCAAGAAGGGTTGTCTGGCCTATCTTGCTTATGTGCGGGACACCACCGCCGAGTCTCCGATGATTGATTCAATGCCAGTTGTTCGAGAGTTTGCTGATGTATTTCCTTCATACCTTCCGGGCATGCCTCCGGATCGAGATATTGATTTCTGCATTGATGTAGCTCCAGGCACTTAGCCTATTTCCATTCCCCCGTACCGTATGGCTCCGAGGGAGTTGAAAGAGTTGAAGGAGCAGCTTGAGGAGTTGTTAGCTAAGGGGTTTATCAGACCGAGTGTATCGCCGTGGGGTGCTCCAGTCTTATTTGTGCAGAAGAAGGATGGGTCTTGCGGATGTGTATTGACTACCGCTAGTTGAATAAGGTCACCATTAAGAACAAGTATCCTCTGCCGCGCATCGATGATTTGTTTGACCAGTTGCAGGGTGCTCGGGAGTTTTCTAAGATTTATTTGAGATCGGGATATCATCAGTTGAAGATTCGGGCCTCAGATGTTCTGAAGACTGCTTTCCGTACTAGATATGGCCATTATGAGTTCCTGGTGATGTTCTTTGGCTTGACTAATGCCCCAGCAACATTCATGGACTTGATGAATAGGGTATTCAGGCCGTATATTAATTACTTTGTCATTGTCTTCATTGATGACATCTTGATTTACTCACGCAACCTGGGGAGCACGAGCAGCATTTGAGAGTTGTGCTCCAGACCTTGCGGGAACAGAAGCTATATGCTAAATTCTCCAAGTGTGAGTTCTGGTTGGATTCCGTGGCATTTTTGAGGCATGTGGTATCCGGAGAGGGTATCAAGGTTGATCCTCAGAAGATCGAGACAGTTCTGAGTTGGCCGCGTCCTACTTCGGCTACAGAGATCAGGAGCTTCTCTCCTATTAACCTCCCTAGTGTGAGCACTGCTCTAGGTTCCTGAAGCCCTTGGGAACTCTGACAAACTAGAGTCTTGGTTCTATAAGCTCAACTCTCTTTTCTACCTACTGGGTGAATCAATTAGTTTATGGGTGCCTTATGTCAATGAAGATGTAATTTCTAGGCTGTTGCGAACCATGAGAATGAAGGCCTGGCCTGACTGGGTATATCTTTGAGCCCGCTGTAGGCTCCCTATAGTTATTTTATTCTGTAATTTATTCCATTCATTTTGGGTCTGTAATAATTGATGTAATAACATTTGGGGTATTTGTAAAATTGGGAAAAGTGGGTTTACCTTAACACTTGCATTAAAATGGGTAGAGATCCTGCCAATAGGTGTTCTATTTTGCTGAAATATGTTATTATGCCCAAACATGTTCAATTATTATGTGTTAGTAATCCTGCCCATAGGTTCTCTACTTTGCTCAATGTGTTCTGCTTTTACCTGTTAGAAACCATGCCTATAGGATATTAATAACTAATATCTCAATGTGCACATGCATTAGGTTGTATAGGATTTTGTTAATTTACATGTTGCCTAATCTGCAATTTAGATACCATGCCCATAGGATCTATAATCAGTCTCAATTATGACTTTAGAAATCTTGCCTATAGGGTCTAAAATCAGTCTTAATTATTGTCCTGCTCGTTTCTTTCAAGTGCTCTCAATACTGTGCTAATTACCATTATTAGAAACCATGCCTATAGGGCTCGACTAAGCAGTTTTGAACATATTCGTGTGATTACCATTGTTAGTTGTTGCGTGAATCACCTAGACATCATGCCTATATGTGTAATCTTTTATACTTATGATCAGTAGGCAACTGCGCAGGCTTTTAGAAATCGTATTAAGAAAATGACTTCTACATATGAAACTACATGTTTATTAAAATCTAGAATCACATAGATATCATGCCTATAGGATTCTACAACCTTAACCTGTTTAAAATCTGCAACTGTCAAATGTTAACTTGTGTGTGTGCATTTATTGTCTAAGTGCGGAGGCTTACTTGCGCCCTTATTGGCCTATACATGAAAGTACAACTTGTTTTGTATGTCGCCTCGTTTTCTCATTTTCTGAGCAATCTAAGTTAAGTCTAGAACCACCCCGAGATAGAGGTCCAAATGCCTCTGGACCAAAGGTGTGGGACGGGTAGTGCACGCATAGGGTACGATTTTGAATTAACTAGTGCGCTTTAGCGGGAGATGATAGTCTGTGCCCGCTGAATAATACGAGTAATACCCCACCTTGAGGGAGTTATGAAGTATTATTTATGTTGCACGTGGTGATCCTTTAGGCTAAAAAACTTAGGACCCCCCCCCCTTTGTTTTAAAATCAATTATTGGTTTATTTTCACAATTCTATTTTGTTTAGACTAATTCATATATTTCGAGTTCAGCCAGGACCCATAGTTGTGGGCCTCAAGGAGTGCCTAACACCTTCTTCTCGAGGTAATTTGAGCCCTTACTCGATCTTTGGTGATGCAAACTGGTTAGATCTGAGTTATTTGTAAATAGGTGCCCTAACGCACCTCAAACTCATTAGGTGGAGACTCTCTTTTAACACCCTTCCTTAAAAGAGTTTTCACGTGTCGAAACCCAATTTCACGAGAAAAAGGGGCGCGACAAGGACACATTAAATTTTTGGTGTACTGCTTCTAAGTGTTGTGGTGATGAAGACAGTGTTTGCTGCTCTTCAAATATTTTGTCCTATTTAGGTTTATTTTTTACTGTAATTTTTGTCAATTTATTAATTATTTTAACTTATGATTATATGCTTATAATAAAATAAATTTAATTTATCATAAAAATTATCTTATCTAAGCACAGTTGTATTTGAAATAAAATAGTTTGTATTTGAATAGATCTGGAATTTTAAGTATTGATGAAATTACGCCATTACAAGTATAAACAATTATAAGGTTATTTAAGTCATTTTAACAGAAAAAGAACTTATCAACACTTTTTTATCAAATACCGCACCAGCTTATTATCAATTTCAACACTTGTAACTAAACACGTAACTGCTTATTAATTAAATTAGTTTCAGTACTTAAAAGTACTTTTCAACACCTAATGCTTATCAGATACTTCAAATCCGCTAACCCAAACGGGCTCCAAATATAGTAATTTGCTTTGATGTTCCAATTTAAAGGAAAAATATTAATTATATTATTGTAATCCTTAAGGTTTTTCTCCAAGCCAGTGATAGTAATGAGATTTTGAAAATTATCGCCAATGAATTTTCTTGGTTGACGTTTTAGTCAAAAGAGGATTCCTCATTAAAAAAATTAGGGGGATATTGGAGTTAGAAGGAATTTACTGTAAATGCTAATCATGTTTTTGTCGTTTGTGCATGAAGTACTCTAAATGAGCAACGAGTCTCTAAACTCCATTATAATAACCTTCATGTATGTGTACGAGTAAAATCGGGGATAAAGTAACCCCTGATTCTCCGGTAAAGAAACGATAAGACGATACGGTCCGATATGACCTCAGGTAAAGTCGAGGGATCCAACAAATTAGAGCTCGGGGATGACGAATGATGCTCCAAGAATCGGACATGGCCAAACGTAGGAGGAATCGAGTTCGAGCAAAATAAAGAACCGAGGCTAAAGGGAAGAAGGTTGGGAAGGATAAATGAGGGGCCGAAATATCCGCCTTTAACCGGATATTACGACGCAAATCTCGTTCGACTGTGTATCACAATTTACTAGAAGAGAAAGATTTTTACCTTATTTAGACTTGTATTAGGGTTGAAACTCACATACTACATAAAGGGGAGAACAATTGTATTTTTTCAACCACCGTTGGCACGCATACCAAAGCAATAAAGTTAATTTTGTTCTCTTGTTACTGCCCAAAGTGTTCTTCAGCTGCCTGTTTATTTAGGTTCAACCGAGCCCGTTTCTAGGGCTTGATCGAAACCAACTTTCAACGTTCATCATAAAGCTAGTTTTAATCATCCATCGCGTTTGGTTTGATCGTTTTTTTTCTTTACTTCAATTGTTTGTTGTTCTTAGATCATTCATATTGAATTAAATCATGTATCCTTTAAATTGCGTATAAATTCTATTGTTATTCGTTTTAAAGGTAAACAGTTTGGCGCCATTGTGGGGCCAAGGATAATTGTGGTGATTTAATACGAATCTCCGTAATACACCCTATTTTACACTTGCTTTTTGAAGTTTGATTTGAGGTCTACCTAAAATATCAAATTCTCAATTTGCTCACTTGAACATTGATGCTGAGTCAGGCCACCACGATGAATCAATAACTTGGTACCAAGCAATGACATACCCCCTGTCGATCCTAATAGAGTCCTAATCACTAACTCGGTCGACGCCAACTCACAAGTTGCCATCAACATCAACCTGCCAATTGATCTCGAAAGTAGCGTTCGTGGAGCACCCCAGCCATTAGCTTGAGAAGTGCCCGAAGGGGAAGGTGATGGAGTAAGCTTAAATTTGATTTTTGAAATTCTACAAGCTCAGCAAATGGCAATAGCACAAATGCAGAGTAAAAATCATGCACATAACATGGCCGAACCCAAGCGGGTTAGAGAAAACGTTCGGAGAGACGAACATATTGTTACAAAACCAGATGAGTTCGGGCCCGGAGAGACTTCCGAGGTGATGAAAATGCTCGAAGCACTAACGTAACGGGTGGAGTCTGGCGGAAAGAAGATAGAGGCAAATGAAAAAAAGGTGGAGACTTACAATTCAAGGGTAGATCAGATCCAAGGAGTGCCTCCAATATTGACAGAACCAAATTCCAAAAAGTTCATTTAGAAACCTTTTTCCCCGAGGGTTGCACCGAAGCCAATCCTGAAGAGGTTCCGAATGCCTTATATTCCCAAATATAGCGGGACCACATATATAAACGAGCATGTAACCTCCTACACGTTATAAAAGGCAATGACCTAGAAGACGACGAGATCGAATCAGTGGTTCTAGAGAAATTTGGGAAAACATTATCCAAATGAGCAATGATATAGTACCATAACTTACCTCCATATTCAATTTATTCGTTTGCTATACTTGCATATTCCTTCATTAAAGCCCATGCCATCCCTATCACGGTCGAGACGAGGAAATCATACCTCTTCAAAGTCAAGCAAAGGGGCAACGAGATGCTTAGGGAGTTCGTGTCGAGGTTCAAATATAGTGAACGACATGTCTAAAGAATTGTGGATCAGGATCCAAGGCCGACCCGAGATCAGTATCATCCATAGAACTCGAATAGAAAGGGAAATGGACCACGTCATCACCCGACTAGGAATGACAGGAAAAGTGACCAAGGTCCTAGAAATCGAGGTCTTATGAGTAAGGACAGTTTTGACAGATCACTTGGGGGCACATAAGCCCCAAGACTATCAGAATACAACTTTAATGTTGATTCAGCTGGTATAGTATCGTCCATTAGCCACATAAGGGATACCAAATGGCCAAGGCCACTCCAGTCTGATCCCACACATAGGGATCACAACTTGATATATAAATACCACGGTACTCACGATCACAAAGGATTGTCAACTGCTAAGGGAAGAAATGGCTCTTCTATTCAACAATGGACATTTTCGAGAATTCCTAAGTGAGCGAGCCAAATATCATTTTAAAACTAGGGACGCCAACAAATAAATTGAGCAGGAAAAACCTCAACACGTGATTAACATTATCATTGGGGGAGTAGATGTCCCACAAAGGGTCAATGATTAAGCGCACCAAAGTTTCTATCACAAGGGAAAAACGCACTCGAGACTATGTTCTGGAGGGGTCCATCTCGTTCAGCAACGAGGACACCGAGGGCATTATTCAACCTCATAATGATGCATCGGTAATATCTGTACTTATTAATAAATCTAGAGTTAAGCGTGTGTTAATTGACCAGTTAGCTCGGCCAACATCATCCAATGGAGAGCCATAGAACAATTGGGATTGTTGGACCAAATTGTACCGGCAGTAGGAGTATCAAACGATTTAAACGTGGCATGTGAATCAACGAAGGGCGAAACAACCCTACCGGTAAACACTGCCAGGACAACCTATGAAATAAAATTTTATGTAATCGAGTGGGATATTAGATACAATGCTTTGTTCGAGAGGCCATGGGTCCACAACATGAGAGCAGTTCCTTCGACCTTGCATCAGGCGTTGAAGTTTTCCACCCCAGGTGTAATTAGAATAGTGTACCGCGAACAACCGGCCGCAAAGGAGATGATCGTTGTCGAGGAGGCAATCCTGGTGCCCGCGATTACAACATTAAATGGTGAGGAATTGGTCGAAGATAAACAGACCAAATAGCAATCGCCAATCCCAACCCTGACTGGCTGGAGAAATAGAGGGAACACTCAACGAACGAGGAAAATGATTTCGAGGTTCCGAGATCCTTCAAAGCACCTGATGATACCGATGCCACCAAAGCGACGATCGAGGAATTGGAGGAGGTCGTACTGATCCAGTATCTATCGGACATAAAGGTATACCTTGGCACGGGGTTAACCCCCGAGCTCAGGAAAAAACTAATTTATTTGCTTAAAGCTAATGCTGATTGTTTTGCCTGGTCCCACTGAGATATGATAGTGACAACTAACAAATTAAGCTTGGATCCAAAATTCCACTCGATCAAATAGAAAGGAGGCCGCAGTATAAAATTAAACACCTATTCATCAAAGACAAGGTATATAAACTTCTCAAAATAGGTTCCATTCGGGAAGTTAAATACCCGGATTGGCTAGCTAACGTAGTGGTCGTACCTAAGAAACGAAACAAACTTAGAATATGTGTAGATTATAAGGACTTGAATAAAGCATGCACGAAGGATTCATTTTCTTTGCCTAATATTGACCAAATGATCGATGCAATGTCCGGGCACGAGCCACCGAGTTTTATTGATGCCTATTCCAGGTACAACCAAATAAGGATGGAACCGGGTGATAAAGAGAAGACTTCTTTTATAACTAAATTCAGCACCTATTATTATAACGTAATGATGTTTGGATTAAAAGATGTCGTTTCCACGTATCAGCGCCTAGTTAACCGAATGTTCAAGGAACAAATAGGAAAATCAATAGAGGTTTATATTCACGATATGTAAGTTAAGTCCCCGCGAGCAGAGAACTATTTAACACATTTGTAGGAAACCTTCGACATACTGAGAAAATACATCATGAAGCTGAACCCGGAGAAGTGTGCCTTTGAATTCGGCTCGGGCAAGTGTCTCAGTTTCATGGTGTCTAATCGGGGAATAAAGATCAACCCGGACAAGATAAAATCCATAGAAGATATCACCGTAGTTGACAACGTCAAGATGGTACAAATAATGACCGGGAGGATAGCCGTATTTGGCTGATTTATTTCGAGGTCATCAGATAAAAGTCCCCGAATTTTCTCATTACTAAAGAAGAAGAACGACTTCAATGCGAGCAGGCTTTAGAAGAACTCAAACGATACCTATCGATCCTTCCTTTGTTGCACACCCTGAAGGCGAATGAGCAGTTAATTCTCTACTTGGCGGTCTCTGAGGTAGCGGTAAGTGGTGTCCTGGACCGGGAAGAAGAAGGTATGTAGTTTCTTATTTATTATGTTAGTAGAATCCTAGGCGATGCCAAAACGAGGTATCCTCGTTTGGAGAAATCAGTGCTCGCCTTATTAAGCGCATCTAGGAAACAATGTCACCCTATATGTGTCATGACCACGTACCCGCTAAGGAATGTTTGGCATAAACCCGAGATCTCGCGTCGACTAGCCAAATGGGCCGAGGTTAGCGGGTACAATATTGAGTACAAACCCTGATACGCTATAAAATCCCTGATTTTGGTAGACTTTATGGCTGACTTTATGATGGCCTTGATCCGCGAGGTTGAGAAAGAATTATTGCTCGCCTCGGGGATTAGCTCGGGGGGTTTGGACCCTATTCACAGACGGTCTTTCTAACGCAAAAAGGGTTTGGGTTGGGAATCATATTACAACCACCTATGGGTAACGTAATAAGCCAATTAATTAGAACTATGAAATTGACTAAGAATGAAGCCAAATATGAGGCTATTGCACGTCTAGAACTGTCTAAGAGCCTGGGGGCTGAGGTGATCGAAGCAAAGTGCGACTCCTTCCTCGTTGTTAACCAAGTCAACGGGACATTTAAAGTAAAAGAGGACCGAATGGGAGATACTTAGATAACTAGAAAGTGACATTACAACAGTTCAAGGACTGGACACTACAACATGTGCCTCGAGATTATAATAACGAGGGTGATGTGTTGCTAATCTAGGGTCGTCAGTCGACTCCGACGAATTCAATTCTAAAGCAGTGGTGCAAGTGATGAACTTGGTGATAGAGGAAGGTCACGCCGAGGTAAACATAACAAACTTAACTTGGGATTGGAGAAACGAATACATAGACTACCTTTAGAAAGGGGATTTGCCATCAGATCCCAAAGAGTTGAGGGACCTACGAACTAAGGCTTCCAGGTTTAGCTTTGTGGGAGAAAAATTACATTGAAGATCATTTGTTGGACCGTTATCAAGGTGCTTGGGTCCTGGGGAGACCGACTGCGTGATTAGGGAAGTACAAGAGGGTACTTGTGGAAACCATTCGCGAGCAGAATCCTTTGTTTGAAATTGATCATAGACGGTTATTCCTGGAACGAGATGGAAAAGGATGCGATAGACTTTGTTCAAAAGTGTAGGGAATGTCATAGGCATGCCCCAATGATCTACCAATAATGGGAGATGATTCACCCGGTGCTTTCCCCTTGGACATTCAAGAAACGGAGACTGGGCATCGTTGGTCCCTTGTCGTTGGCACCCGGCAAAGCCCGGTACATCTTGCTTATGACCGATTACTTCTCTAAATGGGTCGAAGCACATGCATTTGAGAAAGTTAGGGAAATTGAGGTCATTGACTTCATCTTGGATCATATAATATGCCGGTTCGGGATACCGACCGAGATTACTGCGACAACGAGAGGCATTACATCGGCGGCAAGATTAATAACTTTTTTTAAGATCACAAAATAAAAAGATTTTATCGACACCCTACCACCCAAGTGGGAACGGTCAAGGGGAGTCAACAAACGAAACTATACTGCAGAACTTGAAGAAGAGGTTGATCGACTTGAAACGAAAATGGAAAGAAACTTTGCCCGAGGTCCTATGGGCATATCGAACAACTACGAAGTCAAACACCAGTGAAACTCCATTATCTCTAGTCTACGGCGCAGAAGCTTTGATACTGGTAGAGGTAGGAGAATCCAATATGTTACAGAGGCATCAAATGATAAGACCATGGACACGCACTTAGATTTAGCAGACTAAAGAAGAGATGTCACCCTAGTCCGGTTAGAGTCCCAAAACCAACAAGTGAGGAGATACTAGAACCAAAGAGCAAAACTTCGACACTTCTCATGGACTTGGTATTGAGGAGAGTTACACTGCATACCAAGAACCTGAATGATAGAAACTAGGCCTAAACTGGGAAGGACCAAGTCCGAAATGTGGTACAACTACCCAATAATTGGAATGTGGCACACTTAAAGCGGTAATACTGCTAAGGTATGGACACAATATTCTTTGTGGTTTATTACGCTTTGAACTAACCCTTGAAGGTACTGAGTCAAATTCAAATCGAAGGATTAGGTTTGAAAGCACATGTTGCACTATTTTCCCCTTAGATCGGGTTTTTCCCGAAGTGGGTTTTATGGCAAGGTTTTTAACGAGGAAACAATAAAGCGTGCTACCCTAGTTTTGATGACCGATCTAAGTCCGTGGACCGTCGTCCGTATCGGCTTAATAGTATTCGAGCCCTCAAAATTCATTCTTGAATACTAGGGAGACATCACACCCTATGTCAAGAACCGAAATTCTGAGTTCAAGTATTTAGAAGGCATTCTTATTCAATATTGATAGCCAAGGCTTGAAAATTAGGATTAATTGTAAGGGTCAAATTGTCAAACAAACTTTGTCCGCATAGCTCATTCTAGCCATGATAGATAGCTTTTGTACCATTGACTATTTAACCGACATTTAAAGTTATAAAAGAAATTTTCAATCTATGTTTCATCGGTTCACATTTGTACAAGCAATATTATCGTTAAATTACATAGAATGAATGATGAGTTCAAAACCCTTAAGCCTACGGGCCTTCCCGAACCGGGAACTGCTACCAGACAAAATGATCTGGATATTCGGGTTACATAATACCAGATCACCGAGCCTACTAGGTAGGGCTCAAACACGAAAGGCTACGACCAACCTAAATAGCTCGGAGACATCTGAGCCCGTACTTGAAAAGTAAGGTCCTTACAAATTTTTAACACATAAAAAAAGACTATTTCAGACCCGGTCAAGTTACTCAGTCTCGAATTGCGTCCATCAAAAGAGCAATCTTCGGAAAAGAATAATAATGTCCGGTTAAGACGTTCAAATTTTTTTAACAAAGGCTTCATTTTTTATCAAGTCCTCCAAAATCAAAGCAACTCAGAGTTATTACTTAATCCAGGCCTTTCCCGCCTAGTCTTCATTAGAGCCCGACTCGCTGCCCGAACCATCAGGCTAGTATCTTTCTTTAGCCTCGAATTCAAGCCTCTTTGCCTCTTCGATCTCGTTGGCTAGGTCAATTCCCCGGGCATGGATCTCCTCAAGGGTCTCTCTCCGGACAGCCATTTTACATACTCGGCCTTCATTTTTACACATGCCTCAACTAACTCTGCACCATCTTATTAATCTCTCGAGTTGCAGCGTTAGCATTTGTGCATAACCTCTCGTTATTAATCTCAAACACTCTTACCTTTTCAACCCGAAGGGCGTGTTCCCGTTTCACCTTCGAGGTCTCCTTTTAAGCTTCTTCCAGATCACCTTGGAGGACGAAGTAGTCCCTGAGGACTTCATCTTTTTGCTCAAAAAATGCTTTGTACATGTCCTTTCGCCGGACCTTCTCCTTGAGCTCGAACTTGAGGTTCGAGACCGGTGGAAGCTCTCATGATGAAGCATCGAGGCCTGAAGCATAAGAAAAAAGCAAAGTTGATAAATTCAGCTAAGGAAAAATGAACTCTTTAAAGATATGAAGGGAAGAAAGTATACCTTGCTCAGCACCTGTTGTGCCTCGTTGAAGAGGCTCGGCGCGTCCACCTCGTTCATCTACACTTGGTCATTTTTGTTACCAAGGAACGGACGTAGTTGGCCACACCGATCGGCATGAATAACATTCTGTATCCACTGGTATTATGAGCATGCCAGTCTTCTTTCGGTCAAGGCCCATGCTCGGGGCAGGGAACTGCATCACAAACATTGGGCTCGAATTTGGTCCACCTGACCCTAGCAAAACATCTCTTTTAGGGATCTCCAGGTGGCCAAAATCATATTAGACTTCCAACATACTGACGTTTATGTCTTCGAAAAACAAATTGAGAGTCGGTATAGAGAATCAGGGTCCGGGACCTCCCTCCGGTGTTGTTGGCTCCTGTGTATCATCGTCCAGCTCGTGGATGACAAATTTCATGTCATCATCCTCGGGGTACTCCCTGAGCCGGTATAGAGAATCAGGGTCCGGAACCCTAGCTCGAGTACTTTTCTTGGTACTCTTTCTGACCCTGACAACGAGCCTCTTCTTCTTGGCCTCCGTTGCAGCGTCCGAGGGATCAGAGGACCTTTTCTTATTTCTTGTTTTCTCCTCCTTCTTCGCAGTAGCCTCGGCAATAGGCTACTAAAGCAGGGGGTCTTTCAGATGGGGACGAGTCCATGGTCTAGGTAATTGCCCGAAGCTCGGTGGTCTTGAGAAAACCTATGAAAAGGAAAGATTTAGATAAAATGACGATAAAATAAAAATGACTTAGAGGGAAATCCAACCAGGAGAAGAAGAACACTCACCATGGGAAGGAGCCTCCCTTTTGTCTTTAGAAAGTTTGCGACATTCACGCTCGAAATACGTCAATTGTTTGCAGATACCGTCGTCCCACTTCCTAAAGCAAGGGACTGCACTGGGGACTCAGGCTACAACTGCATATCAAAGGAAAAAAATGAGTATTGAGAGAAGAGGGATAAATTCGAAGGGGTAGAAAACTAAAACGAAACTACCTTATGTTTTGAGTTCCACTTTTCGGGGAATGGTAAGAACTCGTAAGGATTTAGGTATTAGGTCTTTACCCGTAGAATTCTCTCCCGCCAACCTCGGTCCCTATCATCATCGATGCTCGAGAAGGGAAACTTCTTCGCCCATCAGGCAAGCTTGATTAACCCCTCTCAAAAATTTCGGGGACTGTAGACACATAACAGACGGTCGATCATTAATTGGGGATCCTTTGTGTTGTTGACAAAGTGTAAGAAGAGGGTCACCATCCTCCCAAAATACGGGTGGATCTACCTCAGGTAGACCTCGTACCTCTTACAAAAGTTGAGGACCACTGTGTCCATCGGACCAGGTGTGAAGGGGTATGTATAAACAGTTAAGTACCCCTCCACGTGCGTTGTTATGTCATCATCAAGTCTGGTAATGATTACTTCCTTGCCTTCCCACTTGCACTCCTCCCGGACCGTTGGAGTGTTTCTGTTTAACCAAAGAATTATATCCTTTGACCAAAGCTATTTTTAAGAAGAATGCGGGTTTCTGATAACCAAGGTAAGATTGATAATTGTAAGTAAAATGTTTAAATGGAAAATAATAAGATGCACGAAAAGTAAAGTGTATATCAATAGTAGTTCGAATGTCCTTTACAAGTTATATTTCATTCCCTTATATAGGGAATTTCTTAATATAACGTCTACCTTTTTCAATGATTTTACATTAATGGCTAATTATGGCATTAATGTAACGTTACAATGAGTAACCGTAACTGTTGCGTGAAGGTTGTGTAACGTGTGGATCATTAATTGAAGATCTCTGAATCTGCCCCTTTATTCCGCCCGGATACATTCTGACCATGTCTATTCATCTTCTCAATCAGGTTGAGACTCCCGTAGCTAATTACCCTGTGGGTATGATTTGCCGTGCCTCTTTGCCTCGCACCTCTTCGTAGAGTCCTGTCTAGCTGTCGCATTTTCATTGCTCCACATAGATTGCTGAGTCATCAAGAATTATTACACGTGTGAAGCTCTTTTACCAATATAGATAGTCCCCCCACTTACCATTTATTTATCGATTAATATTTGGTAAGTGGATACTCATTTATGGCGGGAATATTTTGTCGTCGCTTCACTCGAAACACTGCATCTTTCTCTGAACGTAGGCGTCGCTTGTCACTTCCATTTAATGCTTATGCCATGTTGCATTTCCGGATTGGTTCTGCATTTGTTCATCGCCTTTTAGGGCTTTTTGCGGCTGCATCAGTCACGAAGTGACACCTTCAATTATGGCTTTCACATCATTGTTTTTTTCCCATTTTTGACGGTTGTGTTCGAGTATAAATACCCCTTTTCCTTTCTTTAATTTCACGAAAAACTTCTAACTTTCAAACTTTATTTGTAAAGAACTTTTTCTTGTCTTTGTAATATGTCTTCCTCAAACCAATCTAAGAGAGTCATAAATGTAGATGATTTGACTCCCTCTTCTGCTCCGACACGGAGTATGAGAGGCGACAGGTTGAGGAATTTAGGTTCTACTCCTTCAAGGGGTTCTTCCTCTTATCAAATTACTTCTACTCCTTCTTCTAGGTCTTTAACTTCTCCGAGGGCTAGGGCTTTTAGATCTTCGTCCAAAGGTAGAGAACATCACGAACCTTTGCGCGAACCAAGGGTCGATGAAATAGTACCTGCGGAATTCACCTTTGCTAGGGATAGTCAGGCCCTTAAAGATCAGCTTTCTTCATTGTCGTCTCTTGATAGTGCTGACAAGTACCCTACCCAGATTACTGAAGGTTTAATTTCTCTTATACGCAAGGAGTGTTATTGGAGGTCCGATTTTCCTATCGTCGTTCCAAATAGTAATCAAAGAAAAACGTCTTACAAGACGGGGTATTCTTTTGTTTATACCTATACCTTAACATTGGTTCAAGCCTCCCATCGACCCATTATCATCGAGTTCTGTCGATTTTTCAAAATTTGCTTGGGATAAGTCGGTCCTCTTGTATGGCGAGTCGTTGCATGTCTTAGATATTTGTCTACCTTAGCTTCGGTATCCTTTACCTTTCATCATATTATTCACCTCTATTCTCCAATGCTGTTTTGCCAGGGAATTTTTACCCTGGCTGCTATGAGTAAAAGGGTGTTAGTGACTCCTCACGATGATAAGGATCTAGGTTGTTTTCTTCGGTATATTGTTGTTCCTACTGCTGGTTTAGTAGGTGAAGAGAATCTTACTTTCCATGAGAAGTGGAATCTTGCACGTGAGTACATTTTTGCTCACATTCCTTGCTTTTTGCTGTAGATATTTTATCAATATCATAGTTGTTTCTTCTTTATGCAACATTCATGGGAACCGTCGAGAATGTCTCCGATTTCCGAGATTGGGTAGAAAAGCTTTTATTAACCGCTCTGTTAGAAGAATGTTCATGGAATTACCTCTCCGGGAGGTTTGGTTGGAGAGTTAAGACTCACGGTAAGTGAAGTTTTTGTTTGTACTTCTTCCTTCCTTTGAGAATCATTTAATCCTTTTCTTTTGACAGGGTTTCCCGCTCGTGGAGTTTCTGCCTCCGCGTCTGTTCCCAAGTTGTCCCTAGCTCAGGCCCAGGAGATCATTTCGGGCTCTTCTTCTTCAAAGAGAAAAGCAGGTGGGTCAAGGACCTCGGAAGAGGAGGGCTCTTTAGTCCATAGGTCACACAGAAGGAAGGTGGTCTCAGACGACGAGTCTACACCTGTCATTGAGCCTTCCATGCTTGAAGTTGAATTTTCTGCCCCTGAAGATGCTACTACCTCTCCCGTGCGTGAATCTGTTGATCTTTTATTCCGTGAGTTGGTCCTGTCGCTGATGAAGCTCCCCTGGCTGTTTTCTCTCCTTCTCTTAGAGAACTTCCCTCAATTGTTCCATCTATTTCTCCTGCTCCCGCGGCTATTCCTGCTCCTGTGGCTTTTTCGACCCCACATACTTCCTGGCCCGTGGCTCCCGCATCTGTTCCTTCTTCCATGCCTTCTGTTACATAAGTAGGGTCTTCCAGCAGGCAGATGAGGCGGGTGATGATAGAAGTACCGGCAGAGGGTAGCCTCTTTAAAAAGTCTGGCCAGCCTGATATGTGGTTGAAACTGTTGATAGGTCCAACAGTGAGAGCTAAGCTGGATAGCCACAGTTCCCTTACATGGGCTAATGAGATCATGCATACTTCTTTAAAGGTAGAATGCATTTTCTTTCATTCATTTTTGTAAATGTACTTCCTGTATCTAATTGATTTCCTTTTGTAGATCAATCTTATAGGCACGGAGCTTATGAATAGGGTTTCTCATACGGATCAGGAAGTAAAGGAGTGGCATGCTGAAGCAGATAACTGAAAAGAGCAGTATGAAAGCTTAAGGCTCGACATCGAGCATGTAGAAGAAGAAAAATGTACCTTGGAGCAGCAAGTGAGGGTCATGACATCAGAGTTGGCCGTGGAGAAGGCATCTTCTGATCAATCACGCAAAGATAAGAGCGTCCTAGAGTCGTCATTTGCAGAGCAGCTGTCCCATGCCTCTGAAGAGATTAGGAGCTTGAAGGCCCTACTAGACCAAAAGGAGGAGTATTCGGGCGAACTTGTGCAATCACTTACCCACACCCAGGAGGATCTCCGCAACTCTTTGGAAAAAGTTCAACTTCTGGAAAGGTCTCTCACTCCTTTAAGGGCCTCTAATGATGCTACCGTAGCTGAGAGGGATGAATTAAGAGCTGAGATTGTGCTATTAGAGAAAGATTACGAGGTTCTTGAAGACAAGGCAGTTGTCGATGTCAGTTGGGCGTATATGAACTCTCGTCTCGACACATGACTGAAATGAGCCGAGAGGGTTTTGACCTCAATACTGAAATTGCAAAATCAAGGAGACCATTGAGAAGTCTCAACAAGGTCAAAATCTCTCTTCACCTGAAGGTGAGGCTCCTGCTGCTCAAGTCTCTTCACTCCAAGTTGCTCCTCCTGCCAGTGAAGTCAATCCCCCGTCTGAAAAAGTTTAAGATGTTCGTTCCCTTTTTTTTTCTTTATTTCAATCGGTGGTTACCCCCAACCCCATCGGGGGTAAGTTTGGATCCTTTTAAGTCCCCAAATGAAAACTTAGGGGTACCTCAATGTATAAAAACTTAATACGGCTAAGTATAAGTTAATACTTAGTTTACTTAGCCGTTAATATATTAATGCAAGTATGACTTTTGATTTGAGTTTCTGTTTCACTCTTTAAGTCTTTTGCATGCTTCTTTTTTGAGGTTTATGTTTTACCTCTGAGTTTTGCATATCAAATGCTTAGATTATTCGTACCTTTTTGTAGTAAGTACGGTTTTGTGAAAGAGGACCCTTTTTTGATCGACACTTAATGAAGAAGACGTCTCAACTTCATAATGATGTAAAAATGCAATAGAGAGATAGGAATTTTTCACATGTTTAACAATGTTTCTGAAGAAAGTTTTTGTGTTTGAACTTTCGTAGCATTTCACATGTGTTTGAGTATCGTCTAAAACTCATGTTGCAACTGTTTTCTTTTAACAGGTTTGATGTAATCTTGTATTTCGGAACTGTTTTTCTTGTGAAACAGTTTTTTCGAGTTAATACAAGGAATAACTGTTTTTTGTTTGTAACAACTTTTATATGGGTTTTTATCCGTAAATGTTTTCATTGACAACAGTTTTTAATAAATACGAGGGTAATGCTCTTCCATCCTTAACTGTTTTTTGTTTATAATAGTTTTTTGAATAGATACAAGGATACTGATCTTCCATTCGTAGCTGTTTTTATTGACAACAATTTTTGCATGAGTACAAAGATTTCATAACTGTTTTTAGTTACAACAGTTTTCTGAATAAGTACAAAGATGTGCATTTCTCCCTCGTAACTAATATTTTGCCTTTTAACCTGAACGTTTGTTTACATTTATGAACATGTTCGAAGGTTTTTTGAATCAGGCTTTGTGCTTTGAGTCTTTGGCTCTTTTGATTTTGCTCGTATCACTTGACTCGTTGGGATGATGGATCTTCATGATCGAGCTTTGACTTTTTGATAGTCTTCTTTGCCTTCCATACTGTATAGTCCCCCAAGTGTTTGAGCTTTGAAGAATGAAATCTCGAGCACTTGACTAATCCTTCCTTGTGGTCTTTTTCCTGAAAAGGAAAAACATACGGTACTCGAAGATATATAGTTTTTAGATGATGACTGCTTAACCCTTTTAAAATGTCCATCAGAAAGTGTAACCTTAGACCGGGAATTTAGTTACTTCCTCGTGTCTTTGCAGGTCTAATATCATCATCTGGTGATGGGTTAGATTTTTGCCTATCATCTAAAACGGTTAGTAAAATCTTAAATGTACAAAAGTAAAATCGAATGTGGCGATACCTGACCGGGGGTATTCCTTAGAATTAATATGTCTTCAAATGGATGGCAAGATCCTGCTGTCCATAGCCTCCAACTCATAAGCCCCTTTCCCGGCGATGCCCCAGACTTTGTAGGGTCCTTCCCAATTTGGATTTAGCTTTCTTGCACCAGCTTCTTTTGTTGATTGGAAGACTTTTTTAAGAACGAAGTCCCCAATTTTGAAATATCTGAGGTGAGCTTTCCGGTTGTAATAACGCTCTATGATTTGTTTTTGAGCTACCATACGTATTAATACAGCTTCTCTTCTTTGCTCGAGAAAATCTAGATTGGTCCTTAACTCATCGTTATTTGCATCCTCCGTGGCTATTGTAAACCTTATGCTTGGTTCTCCAATCTTCACCGGTATTAAATCTTCTGAGCCATAAACAAGCGCGAATGGAGTTTCTCCCGTGGTTGTTTTTGAGATCGTTCTGTAAGCCCATAGCACTGCTGGTAATTCATCAGGCCAATTTCCCTTGGCTTTCTCCAACAAATTCTTTAGGTTATCGATGATGACTTTATTTGTTGGTTAAGCTTTCCCATTAGCCATGGGGTGATATGGCGATGAAGTAATTTGTTTGATTTGCCAGCTTTCGAGAAATTCTGTGATTTGCGATCCTATGAACTGCGGGCCATTATCACATAAGATCTCCTTCGGTATTCCAAATCGACATATTATATTTATCCATATGAAGCTTTTTACTTCTTTTTCTCGCACCTGCTTGAAAGCTTCTGCCTCCACCCATTTTGTGAAATAGTCAATTAACACGAGTAAGAACTGTACCTTTCCTTTAGCTGAGGGAAGGGTCCCACTATGTCCATCCCCCATTTCATGAATGGCCATGGCGATATCACTGGGTGTAATAGCTCTGACGGTCGATGCATGTTGTTAGCAAATCGCTGGCATTTGTCGCATTTAGTTACGAAGCTTTCAGCCTCTTCTTCCAAATTGGGCCAATAGTTCCCTGCTCTGATTAGTGTTTTGACTAAAGATCTCGCCCCTGCGTGATTTCCACTGTGTCCTTCGTGTACTTCATTCATCACGAACTCTATTTGATTTGGTCCAAGGCATTTCACTAGGGGTCCTCCGAACATTTTGCGATATAGAGAATTGCGAATGAGGCAGTACCTTGCAGCTTTTCGGCGAAGTGCTTGAGCTGCTTTTTCTCTTCAGGTACGGTGCCATTCTGCAAAAAAATTAAAATTTCGTTTCTCCAATCCCAGGTTAAATTGTTAAAAGTTACCTCATTTTTGTCCTGGTCAATTGCTGAATGAAACAGGTGCACGACCATTGCATTGTCTTTATTTGTTACTTCTGTAACTGCTGCGAGGTTAGCCAATGCATCCGCTTCTGCATTTTCCTCTCTAGGTATTTGCATAACCTTCCATGTTTTGAACTGCCTTACGAGATCTCGTGCCTTTTCCAGATACTATTGCATCCGAGTCTCTCGAGCAATATAAGTCCCCTGCAGCTGATTTACTACCAGCTAGGAGTTGCTTTTAATCACGATCTGCTCAATTGAGAGTTCTCGCGCCAGTTCAAGTTCTGCATTGACAGCTTCGTACTCTGCTTCATTGTTAGTTATGGGATAACATTTAATAGCTTGTCGTGTTTTTTCACCCGTGGGTGATATTAAGACTATGCCTAAACTGGCTCCTTTTATATTAGAAGAGCCGTTAGTGAACATGGTCCATATGCCCGGATTAGTCCCATTAAGAAGTTGTAACTCTTTTTCTACTTCAGGGATGATGCTATTATTAAAATCGGCGACGAAATCAGCAAGAATTTGAGACTTTATTGCGGTCCTGGGCTGATATATTATGTCATGCTCGCTTAATTCTATAGCCCATTTAGCTAGTCTTCCAGATAAATTCTGTTTATGCAGAATATTTCTTAATGGATATGAAGTCACAACAGTGATTGGATGACATTGAAAATATGGTCTTAATTTCCTGGCTGCCATGATTAGAGCCAAGGCTAATTTTTCTAGATGTGGGTATCTAGTTTCAGCATCTAATAAAGTCTTGCTTACATAATAAATGGGAGATTGTTTACCTCTGTCCTCCCTTACCAGTACTGCACTTACGACAATTTCTGCAACGACAAGATAGATATACAGTTTTCCCCCCTCTTTTGGCTTTGATAGCAACAGGGGTTTTGACAGATAAGCCTTTAGATCTTTGAGAGCCTGTTGACATTCCTCAGTCCATTCGAACTGATTCTACTTTTTAATAACTAAAAAGAACTTAAATCTCTTCTCCGAAGACCTGGAAATAAATCTTCCTAAAGCTGCAATTATGCCTGTTAGTCTTTGAACTTCCTTTTTGTTCGTAAGTATATCAGGTATTTCCTTTATAGTTTTAATTTGAGCAGGATTTACCTCTATTCCTCTATTTGATACAAGGAAACCCAAAAATTTACCTGATTCTACGCCAAAGGCGCATTTTCTGGATTCAATTTCATATTATACCTGCGTAAAATTTCAAAGGTAATAGAGGGGTGCTGGAAATGATCCTCCACGTGTGTTGATTTCACCAGCATGTCATCGATGTAAACTTCCATCGTCTTCCCCAGATGTTCCTGGAACATCTTGGTCACTAGCCTCTGATATGTGGCCCCAACATTTTTCAGGCCAAAAGGCATGACTTTGTAACAATAAGTCCCCATGTTTGTAATAAATGAGGTTTTTCCTCGTATGAGGGATCCATTTTAATCTGATTATAACCAGAGTACGCATCTATAAAGCTTAACAATTCATGACCTGCGGTGGCATCAATCATTTGATCTATATGTGGTAATGGAAATAAATCTTTGGGGCATGCTTTATTTAAGTCAGTGTAATCTACGCATACTCTCCATTTACCATTCTTTTTAGGCACCACTACAGTGTTAGATAACCAGTTAGGGTATGTTACCTCGCGTATTGAACTAATTTTCAAGAGTTTTTGTACCTCTTCATCAATCACTTGGTTCTTGAATGGTCCTTGCTTTCTTTTCTTCTGCTTAACAGGTACGAAGGATGGATCTTCATTTAGCTTATGAGTCATCACTTCTGGAGGTATACCTGTCATGTCTGAATGGGACCATGCAAAGAAATCTATGTTAGCTTTTAAATAATCAATTAGTTTACCTCTTCGGCTTGGGCTGAGCCTCGTGCCTATGTGAACTTTCTGTTCGGGCTTTTGTTCGAATACAATGGGACAACTTCGAGTTCTTCCGTCGTTGTTTTGATGTGTTCATCTTACTTTGGTTCCTGAATGACATCAGGTGTGGTATCTACGTCTGTATGATTCGGTACCTCTTCTGTGGTGACTTGATTCACCTTCTCATGGCCATCTACTTCCGTACATGTTTTAGCAATAATATCTTCTGTACCTATTTGGGTAGTAAATTCTTCCATACCTGTTTGGGAAATATTTTCTGCTTGGGAGATTCCATTATCTTTTGATTCTTCCACCTCTACTTTTTTGTTGTAGTGTACCACGGAATTTATATTTCTCGCGATTTGCTGATCGCCTCTAATCTGTTGAATTCCCCATTCGGTAGGGAATTTAATTATCTGATGCAAGGTGGATGGTATTTCTTTCATGTCGTGGATCCATGGCCTTCCCATGATTACGTTATAGGCCATATCAGTATCAATGACTTGGAACCTGGTATTTTTGATTACTCGCTCAACATAAGTGCTAAGTTCAATTTCCCCTTTTGTTATAACTATGGAGTTATCAAACCTTGATATAGCTCGCGCCTTTGGGATTACTTGATTCCCCAATAGCATTTCTTTAATGACTCTTAGCTAAATAATATTGACTGAACTACCTGGATCAATCAACACTCTTTTTACGTTAGTGTCATGAATAAGTAAAGATATTACCAGAGCGTCGTTGTGAGAAAGCATTAATCCATTGATATCTGCATCATCAAAGGTTATATTGTCTGCTTCCAAGTTTTCACGAACCCGCTTCCCGTGTGTAATGGTGAACTTTGTGGTTCTTTTGCAGACCACTCCGTTTACTTCTTCACCTCCATGTATCACGTTGACGGTTCGTTTTGGAGATGGTGGTTTTGGGGGCTCCTGCTTGTTCTTCATGTATGCCTGCTTACCTTTTTCACTAAACAATTCTGTTAAGTAGCCCTGTTTCAATAATTGTTCTACCTCACCTTGCAAAAATTTGCAATCTGCAGTTCTGTGTCCATGATCATTATGGAATTCACACCAGAAATCTAGGTTCCTTTTATTTGGGTTCGACCTCATTTCTTTGGGCCATCGAACCTAATCACCCATATTTCTTAATACTGAAATTAGTTCGGAAGTACTTACATTGAGGGTGTGATCCCCAATTCGTGTATTACCTCTATTTCGTTCATCCCGATCCTTTCTGGATCTTGATGAGGATGAGCCTGCATCTCTGCTTGATGGTCTATATTCTGACCGAGTGTTTTCGAACCTGGGAAGAGTTTCCCATCCCGAAGGTCCCATATAAGGGTCGTACCTGTTCTACCTAATCTTCTTTCAGATTCGGAACGTATGGAGTTGGTACGATCTTCATCCTTCGAACGAGCAATCGTATCTTCTTCTTTACGAAGCTTAGTGTTGTACCTGTTATAAACGTCATTCCATGTTGTAGCTGGGAATTCCCTCAAGCTTTCCTTGAGTCTTCTCGTGGCTTCTGAGCTTTTAGCATTTAAATTGCTTGCAAATGCCATGTCTGCCCAATTATCAGTCACCCTTGGTAGAAGCATTCTTTCTCGTTGGAACCTGTCTACAAATTCACGAAGCAGTTATGTGTCTCCTTGTTTTATTTTGAATATGTCTTCCATTCTTTTTTCGAATTTTTGTGCACCGGAATGCGCTTTTATGAAAGAATCTATCAACGTCAATGCCTTTGATAACAAGTGGTACTCCAGGAATCTTTTCGATTTGATCATTTTGTTCCTTTACCTGTTTCTGCAAGGTTAATAATAAAGATTGTAACTCAGAGTTATTGGACATATCTGGTCTTGCTTCAAGAGATTCATTAGGAGTACCCCCACTTCCTGAGTTTGCTAACCCAGACTGAGGATTTTCCACAGTTATAGTGTTGTTAGAGGGTTGTGTAGGTGATGCGGCCGGTAACCCACTCGCAAATTCTTGCAAAGCCTAGCCCACATACTCCGCAATCATTTGCTTTACCTGATCTTGCTCTACTGTTTGATCATTATCATTGTTATTGTTGTTGGGTCTTTCTGGGGTTGTTCCCTTGGACCTCGTGGGGATCCTAAAGGTGATGGAGTTTCATCCCTTTGTTGGTTATTTTCATTGGAGTTCGACATAGTTCAGAGGATATTGCTTGAAAAGAAAACAAAGATTATCAGATTCCCGGTAACATAACCAATTTGTTTAACCAAAGAATTAGATCCTTTGACCAAAGCTATTTTAAAGAAGAACGTGGGTTTCCGATAACCAAGGCAAGACTGATAATTGTAAGTAAAATGTGTAAATCGAAAATAATAAGATGCACGAAAAGTAAAGTGTATATCAATAGTAGTTCGAAGTTCCTTTACAAGTTATATTTCATTCCCTTATATAGGGAATTTCTTAATATAATGTCTACCTTTTTCAATGATTTTACATTAATGGCTAATTATGGCATTAATGTAACGTTACAATGGGTAACCGTAACTATTGCATGAAGGTTGTGTAACGTGTGGATCATTAATTGAAGATCTCTGAATCTGCCCCTTTGTTCCGCCCGGATACATTCTGACCGTGTCTCTTCATCTTCTCAATCAGGTTGAGACTCCCGTAGATAATTACCCCGTGGGTATGATTTGTCGTGCCTCTTTGCCTCATATCTCTACGTAGAGTCATGTCCAGCTGTCGCGTTTTCATTGCTCCACATAGACTGCTGAGTGATCAAGAATTATTATACGTGTTAAGCTCTTTTTTACCAATACAGTTTCGTCGGTGATGGAGCGTATATACCTCCATGCCTCCTCACCTCGATCTCCTTGTTTGGGGGCTTTTTTGACCTTAAAGTCATTATCGTTAGAGGAGACTCAGAGGATAAAATCTATAAGAGGAGGTTCCGGGGCTACTATCAGAAGGTCACCTTGGTATCTGCGGTCGGGGGCAGATGTTGAAGGAGCAGTGTTTTGAGGCACTGATTTTGAGGTTTTTTACCATCTTTATCTGGATATTATGAAGGTTTGAAGATTGATATGAAGATTTGAAGTTCTAGCTTGAAGACTTAAAGGCAAAGTATGAAGATTCGAAGATTAAAGATGAAGAAATGAATATGTGAAGAACAATTTGTGAAGATTTGAGGGAATGATGAACAAGTAAAAACATCGAGGGCATCTCAAGAAGATTCGAAACCGGAAAGTAAAAAAGTGAAAAAAGGAAACCGAAGCTTTTATAGGAGAAAAATAATGAATGCGTGATGTTTCGCATTCGATGCCCACCGAGGATTATCAACTGGCGGCTGGCACGTGTCCGAAGTCAGAACAACGCGACTGATGGGACGTTTCACTAACTTGTCAACTTGCTTGGGGCGTACTGAGGAAGGAACCGAGGTCAATTAATCATTTCTCATTGTTCTTATAAATCTACTCTCCGAAAAATTAGGGGTATATGTGTACGGGTAAAATCGAAAATTAAATTACCCCCGATTCCCCAGTAAAGAAATGAGAAGACAGTGCGGTCCGATATGGCCTTGGGTAAAGCCGAGGGCTCCTACAGATCATAGCCCGGGGAGGACGAATGGTGCTCCGAAAATCGGACACGGCCAAACATGGGAATAATTAAGTTCGAGCAAAATAAAGAACCGAGACTAAAGGGAAGATGGTTGGGAAGGATAAACGAGGGGCCAAAATATCCGCCCTTAACCGGATATTACGGCGCAAATCACGCCCGATATCAACTGCGTATCACGGTTTATTAAAAAAGAAAGAGTTTTACCTTATTTAGACTTGTATTAGGGTTGAAACGCCTCTACTATATAAATCGGAGAACCTTTTTATTTTTCAACCATTGTTGGCACGCATACCAAAGCAATAAAATTAATTTTGTTCTTTAATTACTGTTTAAAGTGTTCTTCGACTGCTTGTTTATTTAGTTGCAATCGAGCCCGTTCGAGGGCTTGATCAGAACCAACTTTCAATGTTCATCATAATCATCCATCGCGCTTGGTTTGATCACTTTATTTTTCTTTAATTCAATTATTTGTTGTTCTTAGATTATTCGTATCGAGTTAAATTACGTATTCTTTAAACTGCGAATAAATTTAATTGTTACAAAAAATATGCATTTTTTGACTATTATTTTGAGATAGTCTACACAATATCATTTTCTTAAAAGTTCTAGAATAGGCTGAAGAAAACCCAACTTCATTCAACTAACAAGTTGATCAAGTAAACGACTCTATTGAAAACACTAGGTTTGAAAGTACTTATGGCAAAACTGTTCAACCGAAAATTAATAGTGGGTCGTTTGGTACAAGGTATAAGAAGGTATAGTGTTGGTATAAAAATTTAATATTATTTTAAGTATAAGTTATCTCAGGACTAAAATTAACACCGGTATAACTTTTACCTCATAGAGGGTGGGATAATTAGCATCGGTATAACTTATACATTCTTCTTACAAATTATGCAATTATCATATTTAATACAATATATCAAATAATGGATAAAAAATAATCCTAGCATAATTAATCCCAGCATAACTAATGTCAACATAACATGTACTTGTATAACTTATCCCTATGCAGGCCGTATTCAAACCAAACAATCCTGTACAATACTATGAGTACTGTATACTCGTTAACCAAACTTCATTGCTAGTATATTCTTAAATAAAAATTCATTCTATTTCCACCCATTTCTATGACGAAGGGAAAGCTGCCAAACTCCAGCATCTGCTGACCGCCAATTGGTTGTTGCACGGTTTATGGAAACGTTTACCTAATATGGCTGCCCTTGCTATACTGCCGCTGACCAAGAGCTACTGACTTTTCAGTAGAAAGTCTTAGAAAGAAAATTGGTACTTTTATAATATGTCATCATATTTATGTGATTATAAAAATAAATTATTAATGATAAAATAAAAATTTTAAAAGAAAAAATATTTTTAAATATGAAAGGGTTGGAACACAGATTAATTAAGAACTATCATTGTCCATTACTAATTGAAGACATAGTCTCTCAATTGATCAAAGGATTAAACGATATATTCGCGGTGCATAACACGTCATTAAGAATTCCGCACGAAATTTTGACAAATTAGGAAAGTATCAATTCACCCTTCTCTGGGATGTTTTATTAGTGTTATGGTCTTGTGAAACTTGTGGTCATATGACATGAGATTTTTGTGATTATAAACACATGTCATTAAAATTAAATGAGAAATTCAAAGTATAATTATTTTTAAATATATAAATATATCATTCATTTTAGAAACGACCAATAAAAAATAGTGCTACATAAATCTGTGTTATATTCAAATCATAAAAAAGGATTGTCAGACGTGTTTTTCACGCTCGGTGCAATTAAAAATATAGATATTTTGTCTAACTCAACCTCAAATTAGCTCACGAGGTAAGATTATCTTAGACCATATAAGAGACCAAATAATTCATCACTCGGTAATAATATAAGATGGATCCGAGGCTCAACATTGAATAAATCATGAATAGGGATAGATATGACTCTGATATTCGATAGAGTAGTGAATTTTAGGCCTAACTCAACCTGAAAATCTAACTCGTATATAAGGATCGAACAAAAAACATATCCATCACATCTTTGGTAAAAGCAGTTTACCCCTTAGATTATTAAACCGTATTGTATTGTATGCAGATATTATATTGTATGCCTACGAAGCTTAGTATCCAAATGTTACAACTAGGATTAAATTGCAGAAAACTTCATAGCATGCAGTGCAAGTGATTATAGTGGTCAGTAGATGCTCCAAAAGTGGAATTCCACAACCCTATATGTAAGCATCATTTATTTTATTGCATTGTAGAGGCTTAGTAACTAATTTAATATTCTGATTATGTCCCACAAGTTGATTTTCCAAGATCCGAGTGCTCTTATCTTAGTACTATTTTTGTATTTTTCCTGCAAATTGGCGCACGTAGGAATCCCAAGACTTGTTGCCTGGTGGTCCTGTCTAAAATACCTAACTTCTTCTAGCTGGTTATGAATATCCACGTATTTAATTTAATGTTATTTAATTGCTAAGCTTTAGTAATGAAGAAGAAACGGGAAATTCTTTCTAAAAGGGATCATAGTTTCTCATTAGATAACTGAGGCACAACATGTATCTCGCACAGAAATAACATAGATATACGTGTTATACACATTTGATAAATATGGGATAGACAAAGATACATATTATCTTTTTTCATATTCATCTTCTACTTTGAATTTTCAATTCAAACCACTTCAAAACTCCATCAAATCATCCCAAAACTAAGTTTCAAACTCCTTAAGATGTACTCAATCTATCCAACAACACCCACTTAAAAGAGAGTTAATTTTATCTATGGTCATTGAACTTTTGTGTTTTTACCCAAAAGTCACTTTTCTTTTTTTTTTGTTACGTAAAAATCATTTAACTTTGTGTTTAATACATAAAAGTCACTATTTTTTTTGTTACACAAAAATTATTTTACTTTGCTCTAGTTATCACAAAAGTCACATTTGCCAGATTTTATAATATTTTTACTTGAAAAGTCTATTATGCCCTTGATATTATATAAATCTTCATATTTATATAATTCCTTCTATATTATATACTATATAATATATTTTTACCTAGGTATTTTATTTGTAACTAAAATAATTTAATATTATTTTATTTATTATTTTTATTATAAATTCATACATTTAATTTTTTCTTAACTAATTTTATTTTTAATTTTACCGTACCTCGATTACTCCAAAACATACTCCAAACAAAATTTGAATAACTTTAAAACCTTCAATTAGTCAACTTTCACTTTTAAGCGCCGAAACGCCCTCGGATTGTCCAAAACCCAACCCGAACATACGCCCAAGTCCAAAGTCATCATACGAACCAATTGGAGCCGTCAAATCCCAATTTCGAGGTCGTGTTCTAAAAATGTTGACCGAAATCAAACTTGGTATTTTAAAGACAAACTAAGGAACCAAATATTCTGATTGCAACCCGAACCCTCCCAAATCCCGAACTAATCATCCTCGCAAGTCCTAAAACAGTAAACACACATATGTGGAATCTTATTTAGGAGAACATGGTTGTAGAAGGTTAAACGACTGGTTGGGTTGTTACAAGTGGTTAAGAACGTTGACGTGAGATTTGTTCATAGTAAAGTTACTGACAAATTTAATAACGCTACCAATATATCTTGAAAATTAACGTTAAGGAAAAACTAAATATACGAATATATTATAAAATAATAAATAAATAATATTAAGTTATTGTAGTTATAAATAAAATACCCAAGTAAAAATATATTATAAGTATATAATATAGAAGGAATTACATAAATATGAAGATTTATATACAATCATGGGCATAATAGACTTTTCAAGTAAAAATATTATAAAATTTGGCAAATGTTATTTTTTTTATAACTAGAGCAAAGTAAAATGATTTTTTTGTGACAAAAGAAAGAAAAGTGACTTTTGAGTAATAAACACAAAATTAAATGATTTTTACATAACAAAAAAAAATGACCTTTGGGTAACAAACAGAATTCAATGACAATCGATAAAATTAACTCCTTAAAAGAAAGCAAAAATTTAATATTTTTTCGATTACAAATAACTAATTGACTAATATTAACATTTACCTAATATTTGTAATATTATATAAATTGACTAATTTTTATTATAACTTACTTACGACGGACATAACTGATAATTTTCCTTTTTTACATCGTAACTATATAAAAGCTAAACATTTCTTAATTGTATTGCCAACTTGAAACATTTGGTGCACCTTTTGGAAATTTCATTTGAAAACGTTGTACTTTCAACCAGAAGTACATATTTAAGAATCAGTTTTCACTGTTCTCTTTTGAGAAATAATAATCGAGATATTAGACCGTACTCGAATGGTTAATTTAATTAGGTCTTCTGGTTTATATCTTCTCATATCTACAACTTCATATCGTTAGCAATTAATCATAAGTTGGTGTGTCTTTTCTCAATTGGCACATATCTCAAGACCATTTCTTATTGGATTAAAGTTAAATAATCTTTCTACAATTTTATTATACTTTATTTCTTGTAACCACTCTTACAGAAGGTTATTTCTTTTGGTTCTTCACTGCTTCTGTGGTCCTACGCTCCAATATAGGCCTCCGTACTTGGATGTACGTGATTTAGTTATCAAGAACTTCATTACTACTCTGATAATTCGTCTAAATTATCATCACACAAAAGCACAAAATGTTACTTGTCTTCCTTTTCTTTCTTATAAATATATTGAGTGCGTCTTTGCTTTTTGTTCTCAACTAGAAGTTTGTTGCCATCATACGTCATGAAAATACGTGCAAAAATAGAATATAATGAGTGCAATTCCAGTTATGCGCCATGGCAAGTTGGTTGCAGCGCCCTGCATCTAATTCCAAGAACAACCCTTTCTTTCATTTAACATTAGTAATTGATAAGTGCATTCGTGCCTAGGTCACTCTTAAGTCGTGCACCAGCCCAGATTTAAAATTTTAATTCTTTTAAATTATTAGGTTCTAATTTAATAATTTAATTCTTTTAAATTATTAGGTTCTAATTTAGTAATTTATGCATGTTCAATGAATTTCTTAAATTAAGTATAAAATTTATACCACTGTTTGTAAGTTCGATCGGCCAAATTCGTCGAGAGCAGCAGCAACGATGCTCGCAGATAGCGAGAATTTGCGCACAAATACCTTGCAGCTGGCCGCACTTCCCGCTGCAAGATTGGTTCTGTGTTCTTGAGGATGTATTAAACTCACTTCAGACAAGAATAAATATCGATAAAGGATCTCCCGCAAAGTTTATGTGTAAGGGGCTTCTCGGACACATTTGGGAGAAAAATATTTTTCTACTTCATACCAATGACCATTGAAAAGCATACAAGCGGACTTAACTACTACAAGGCGGACTTAAAGGCATATATTGAAAGTGCTATAAGGAAGGGTGAATTATCGATTTTTTTTATAGCTACTTAGTTAGACTGGTCTAACAATTAATCGACTAGAAATAGATGCGAGGTAAAAGCTAAAGACAGAATGTAAAATGAAGAATTTAAATGACACCAAATATTTTTTATATTGGTTAGGATTCAATGTGAATCTTACTCCAATTTCCTGGGATTGCAAGATGGTTCTCTCTTCAAAGCTCCTTGAAAAACTTCGTACAAGTGTGTTGATATTATCACGAACACCAACTACCTTTTTGGTTCTAAGTAAACTCGTTGTAATTTTGATTCAATGCCTCACCAATATTTTTCTTTCTTTTCTCTCTCTACTAGTTATACAGTAAATCACACTCAGATTAATGTTTGTTTAGAGTAGAACAAAGAGCATGAAGTTGGTTCAATCAAAGGAAGTTTGTTGCTTCGACTCTTGATTGTGACATTTCTTGAGAGATTACATACACAAAGGAATTGATCCTTGGAATGAATCTTTCAAGAATAAGTGTAGAGCTTATGTTGATTTGTTTTGACCGGTGGTCTTAATAGAGGTTTCCATCGTTTAGCAAATCCTTCTTTGATTTAAACAGCCTAAAATATATTTCTTGATTTCGGGAGTCAACAACCTTCCTTTAATAAGCAGAATTTTAGTGCGTTGATAGATATATCTAGCGAATTCTAAGCAATCTCAATCTCCTCTGATTTTGGTCCTTCCTTTATTTTCTTCCTTCGTGCAGACTGTCAGATCTTAGAGGACCTTTTTTTTCTTTTTCTATGCTTCTTTCTTTCTTGTCTTCCTTCACAGATATTTGACAATCTTCCTTTCCTTTATTCCTTCCTTTCCTTTGCTCCTGCAAGCAAAAGTATTTTATTTTTCATCACTAAAATTTTGATGTAACGTATATATTTGCGGTAAAAAATACATGACTTGTATAGTTTAGTAGCAACCTTTTTGGAGAAATAATTTGGCTTGTATCCACAAAACTAAAACAGCTTGAGAACTAAACAAAAGTATTTTTAGGTTTTGGAAGATCTTGCCGAAAAGTTTTAAAATTCAAACAGAATAGTAATCCAAATAATATTTTGTTTAATTGATAATGTCCAGTGGACCATATAACTGTCGACATTTAGTAACATGATGAGATAATTGCACGTAGTGACATATAGAATATTGAATACAGCAAACATGTCAGTCTATAAAGGTTATCTTTCCATAAGTTACTAATATAACAAAAGATGCACTTAGCCCTTCGGGTCCATTCCTTGTCACAGAAATTAAGGGTCCACCAAACTATATAAAGAACCGGTTCTCTATTAGTTCTCACAGAGAACACACGCACACTGCAGTAAGTAAATGACACAATGGAGTTTTACGTGAAAAACTCCCAACTCACGGGATTAAAAACCATGATCTACCCTTGTAGGATTTCAACTGCAGTAAGTAAATGACACAATGTAGGAATTAACCTCTTAATCCATCACTAATTTGTAACAACTCTATTACATGCCACTTTGTAATAACTGTATTACAAAGACTTACAACTCAACTAGCTAGCTCTAGCCAAGACACAAACACAAAGGTTTATGGTTTACAAAAGATCTCCTACAGAAATGCTTCTAAGTAAGCTAGGTAGAAGTTACAAACGAAGAACAAATAACAACGACTCAACAAAGATATCTTCAATCTTTGAATTTGGTCCTTGAGGTTGCAACAACTTTGTTCTTGAGAGAAGTGGTGGCTAGCACTAGAGAGGAATATGATATTTTTGATTTGCAAGTGTTGGACCATGAAATCAGTTGCCTCATGTTGATAATATGTATGTGAGGTCATTGGAATGATATAAGTAAATATCTAGTACAAGACATGCCCCATAAAGTGACCAATGCACTGTTGTGTGTGTAGTGGAATAGTGCAACGATTTTAACAATTGTAAGGAGTTGACATGTACTGTGACCTGAGAAAATGAACTCTATATGTTTCGTCTACTGTTTCCTCTGTTGTTACCTTAGCTGATTCCATTGAGAGTTGAACCAGACATCTGACTAGCTACTCTTAACGCAAAGGAACTAATCGTTTCAAGTTCCTTATCTGGTTCTCTCATGAAGTTTGTCAAATCATCAAAACAAAAGATACATAGCTTATCAATTTTCCCCTTTTTGATGATGGAAAACTTAGAGTTGATATTTCTGATGAGAACCAGATCTGCACATTGTTTCCTCTACGAATTAACCATATTCCCTCTGAGAACCTGTTTCCTCCCTTTCAATTTTCAAGTAACATATCTGTTGTCAGTCGATACAGTGCAACAACTTTTACAACTGTAGAGTAGACTGTACGACGACCAAGGGAACTGATCATATCTGGTCCTTATCTGATTTCTCGAGAGCGTTTGGCAAATCATCAAAACATGAGATAGCATAACTAGTCAATTTTTCCTTTTTGATGAAGACAAATTTAGAATTGATATTCTCCATGAGAAAACCGTATTTCCCATATTGTTCCCCCTACAAAATAGCCATACTCCCCTTGAGAACCTTTCCCTATCTGGTTCTCATATGATGTTTGTTAAATCATCAAAATATAAAGACACATAACTTATCAATTTCCCCACTTNCCCCCCTGCAAAATAGTCATACTCCCCTTGAGAACCTTTCCCTATCTGGTTCTCATATGAAGTTTGTTAAATCATCAAAACACAAAGACACATAACTTATCAATTTCCCCCTTTTTGATGATGACAAACATAGAATTGAAGTTCCCCCTGAGAACCAGATCTCCATATTGTCCCCCCCGCAGAATAGTCATATTCCCCTTGAGAACCTGTTTCTCCCCTTCAATTTTCTTCCACTTTTTGGCATCATAAAAAAGAATTAGCTGCGTAAATGCAAAAAGAAGTCTAGCAAATTTTACTCATACCACTTGTGTGCCCACAACATAGCTAAAAATGGAACGTGGGAGTATAACATGCATTAATAGTAGGCGATGCTCATTAAGTTAGGGAAAAATATTGTAGCACTACCATAATTACAAACATATACAAGTCAAACAAAGCTAGAGTACCACATTCTAAAGGGAATCACAACACAAAGACATGATAAGATTACAAGAGTTGGCAAAGGGGTAAGATATGGGACATTGGATGGAGAAGGGAAGGACTAGGAAGCAAGGGCTTTGAGGAGGCTGTCAGTGCAAGCATTAACAACCCTTTGATCGTTGGTCAGCTGCTCATTCAGGTTCTCCACTTGGTTCCTCAACTCTACGTTTGCAACTTTTAGACAGGCAGCTTATTCTCCCTGAGTATTGATGGAACCAGTTTCCTTGATGGCATGATTGAGCTTAGACTCAAGAATAACATTATGCGCTTTCCACCGCCTAATTTCCTCATTTGCAACATTGAGCTGAGAGTTTGTGGAATCGCTGTCTATTCCCTCTTTTTGTCAACATACTCATATTCCTCCAAGGTGTTCATTTAGAACATTTATTTTCAAGTTACCACAACTGCTCTCCCCAAAGGGACCTCAAATCGTTCAAAGACTTTTGTGTGCAGGAACCCATATGGCAGCCCATGATTTTCATCCTTGAAGTCTGCCACTTTCTTCATATGTTCAACCAAAATCCCAGGCAGATTGATAGGAGTGTAGCCGTCCAGTGCCTCAAAATGAACAGGGTTCTCTATAGAGTCAATGGATCGCCTTTCAGCTCTTTGTAGCAAGACCTTGTTCACCAACACAAACAAGAGTTGGTATCCTGGAAGCAGTGCCTTCTTGTGCACACTCTCCCCTTGTTGAACAACTTGAGTTTTCTAAAACTTGGGGAACAGGTTCCCTCCACAGTTGAGAGCCCTTCAGCATGCACCCCAAGAATATCCTCGAGAACAAGCTCATCAATAACAAATTCTACCCCCAAGAATATTCAAATAGATGGTGTCACCTTCCACTATGAACAAATCAACATAGAAACTGCAAACTCCCTCCTCATAGACCTTTGGACTATGAACAGTAAAGTGATGAGTTCACTTTTGGAAGTCGCAGATTTCAACCAACTGCCTCAATCCAAACATATCAAGAATGTCAGTGTCAAAAACTCTACCCCACATAACTTTCTGCTTTTTCAATTTTGCTTTCCTTTAAAGCCCAGACACATCAACTCTAGCCCTCTTTGAGGAACCGGGTTCCTCACAACTACTTAGCCTCTTTTTGAGTGGCCTTTTCTTCTCAACAGTCTTCTTCTTTTCAACCAACTTTTCCGAACTCCTCTTAGGCAGCGGGACCAGGTCCCTACGTAGACTCCCCTGTAGTACCGACTGATGCTTGGTCACTTTGAGACACTATGTCCCCATTTCCTCGTTCTTCCCCCGAATCCCAGTACCCATACCACCTACAAAGAATCCCCAACTAGACATTCCATAGCAACGGTAGTCAAAATATATTAACCTATCTTACCCACAATAATTTCCAACAATGCACAATCGGTAAAAGAGAATGGAGCATTACCTGATATTGAAGAAATATTTAGACCAAAACCCTGAGCACATTGAGTTCCAGAAACAACAGACGCACCACACCATCCACCATATCAGGAACCGACACTCCTATCTAGATTAGTGGAAGTAGCAATGAGAGTATCAATGTATTTTGTGCTTTCCATCTCAAACCTTTTCAGAGGCTCCTTAATGTATTTTTCATCACTTACCATCTTTCCCTTATGTAAAGACCCGTGAAATTTCTTGCTAAAAATAATGCCCGAACGAGTCCCCGAGTTTCTTTTACAGTGGAAATTCCTAAAATGGACCTAATTTGAACAAAAAGTACCCCGGGGGTTAAGGAATTAAATTTTACAGAAATTGGGTGTTATGCGACGCACTATGCGATCGCATAACGTGTATGCGGACTGCATAGTGGTCGCATACAAGGGCATATCACTGCCCAACTGAAGGACAATTATGCGGTACAATCTGCGACCGCATTTCGGTTCTGGGACCGCAAACTGTCGCATTATTGCCTTTGAGTTTTGGGGAGGGGTGTTATGCGACGCACTATGCGATCGCATAACGAGTATGCAGACCGCATAGTGGTCGCATACCTGGGCAGATTATTTTCAAATTTAGGCCCACCTGGGAGCCATTATGCGGTCAACTCTACAAACCGCATGTTAGGAATGCGATCGCATTCCTGACCGCATATTTGGCATGGGATTTTAATTTTCTAAACTTTTATACACGGCCCCAGCTTCATTTAACCCCTACCCCCTTTCATTTTAACTGGTTTCTAATCAAAATAGAGAGAAGTGAGAGTGGGTTCTAGAGAGAGAAGTCCTCATCTTTCCCAAATTGGTCCTCCATCTCTACTCAAGCCTGGAAGTTTATCGAGTAGTCGTCATATTCTTCATCCTAAGAGGTAAGTCTTTACCCTATTTCCCCAAATTCTCAGAGTTTATTTAAGAATAAAACATACCTAGGTTGGTTCTTGAGCATGAAAGTTGAGACCTTGCATGCATCTGAATAATCTTCCATAACCTAGTAAAGGGAAGCAAGTAGGGTAATCTTTCACTAAAAAAGGTTGGTTAATCTAAGGGATCACATAGTGTTTGATAAAATGTTCAAACGAATTCGAGACTCCTAATTCTAAGGTAAACGTGTCGCATTGTGAACTAGATTAGCGGTGTTTGACGGTTCGGTGAATTGCGATAGAAATTAAAAAGGAAAACTCGACTCTAGGTATGTATGGCTAACTTTAATCTTTGTAAGATCGCTTTGTGGTGTTCGAGCATACGGTACGTGTATTGGTGTGAATATGTGCAACTGGTTGTTCGCATTGTGTTGAAGCGTGAAGTGTATTCCTTGTCTGTCTTTAGTTGATCACCACACTACTATGCTATGTGAAATGATGCTAGTAGGATAACGAATCCAAGAGTATAAATGTATATTCTAAAGGCTGTGTAACTAGTAATGAAAAGGAGTTGGGGTGTGATATAATTGAATAAAGAGGTTGTGGCAATATCGTATATGATTCAGTGTTTGGTAAGGTTTGTTGTGGTACGATTTTCTTTTTCTATACGTATTGTGGGTTGTAAAGAAACTGTATTCCTATTGCTGAAATTTTCCGTGATTGAATTGTGAATTGTCATTGTTGATATGAGATATGATTGTTTGGTGGGATCGGGTTGCGCGCCACAACGGGAGGGATACAGGTGATATGTGAGAAGTGATAAGGGTGTGATGTGATTGTCCGGTGGGATTGGGTTGCACGCCGCAACAGAAACATAATAAATGATTGTGATTGACAGGTAGGATCGGGTTGCGCTCCGCAACAGAAGAAATAAGGGTGAAATGTTGAGAAGGGTCAAGGGTGGAATTGCGATTGTGATTGTGATTGTGATGAAGTGAAAATTGTGGAACTTCCATTGTGTTTCTTTCTATATCTTGTGTAGTGATTGTGTGACTCTCTGTCTGTCTCTTTCCTGTGCATTGTTGAGTTTACTTAGAGTAAAGTTTGTTCATACATACCAGTACAATTCCAATGTACTGACGTCCCTTTTGTCAGGGGCGCTACATTCTTGTGAAGATTGTAGGTGGTTCTATAGCAGGTACTCCAGCCCACCGATAGTAGTGCCTCCTCTACGTCATATCAGCTATTTTGGTGAGCCCCTCTCCTCTCGGGGCCCTGTGTGGTTCATGCCACCTCTTCTTCCAGATTTTTATTTTGGTATTTGTGTAAGGTATAGCCGGAGCCTTGTTACTGGCAAGTATTACATAACTCCTTCGTACTCTTAGAGGCTCTGTAGACATGAAATGTGGGTTATGTACATATGTATTTTGGGCAGTATAACTTGTAGACCACGTAAAGTAAAACTGTGTGTTATGTATATTTTGTAAGTATTGCACCACATGTGAACAATGACAAAAATCTAGGATTTGATTTCAGATTGTACGAAGGTGTTGTAATTATAATTGAATAATGTACATTGGAATCTCAGAATAATACGTGGGATGGAAAAGGGAATCCAGGTCCGCTTGACTGGGGCTACCCGATCGAGCGCCGGTCGTGTCCCTCGGTTTTGGGGCGTGAAAAACTTGGTATCAGAGCCTAAGGGTTTAAAAGAGTCCTAGGATGTCTCGGAGCCGTGTCTAGTAGATCCCTTCTTATCGGTGTGTTGTCGACCACATCTATAATTAGGGGGCTACATGGACATTTAGGAAATTACTCTTTTCATTGTTATTTTATATCGTGCGGTGAGGTGGGAAGTGAAAATATCCTTGTCTAATTCGTGCTTTGTTCCGAAATTTTCAGTAATGGCACTAAAGAAGAGAGCTCGACTCGGCCTTGAGGCCAATGCCACCCCAAGTGTGGTTGTGAATCATGTACCTGGTAGTGTGGGTGAGAGTGACTCCCCGGCCTTGAATCTACCGGACCCTTCTATTCTGAATCAAAGCATTCCTGTTCCTGCGGCGGCGGAGGGTGCTGCAATCCCTCCCGCTGATATTCCTGATCCCTCGACGGTTCCAGCTTTCGATCCCGGTACGTCCGAGGGGGACCTCAGAGGAGATATTCATATGTTAAATCAGTTGGTGGCCACTCAGGGCCAAAGATCTCATGCTACCCTGCGTCCTCCAGCGGACAGGGAGATTCTGCCGGCTCCAGAGTCAACCAGTTTCTGCGATTGGCCCCTCCAGAGTTCTCAGGTATGGATCTAGAGGCCGATCCACAGGATTTTCTTGATGGGATGTACAAGACCCTTCGGGTGATTAAGGCTACAGAGACGGAGAGGGTAGAGTTGGCTTCGTACAGGCTGAGGGGAGCAACATATTCCTGGTTCGAGATGTGGGAGGGTTCTCGTGGGGAGGGAAGTCCTCCGGCTAGATGGGGCGAGTTCGTGGATGCGTTCATGGATCACTTTTTGCCTGCCGAGACTGTGGCAGCCCGTGCTACTGAGTTTGAGGTCCTCAAGCAGGGCAGTATGAGTGTTTGGGAGTACCACATGGAGTTCGTAAGGTTGTCCAAGTATGCTCCTCAGTTAGTGTCGACCATGGAGGCTAGAGTTCGACGATTTGTTCAGGGTCTCAGTACTTTGGTTGTGAATGAGGCTGGTACAGCGGCTTTACACTCAGATATGAATTATGGATAGATCGTGGCGTTCGCCCAGGCCACGGAGGCTAGAAAGTTGAAGATACGGGCAGACAGAGAGAGTAGCAGCAGAGCCCGGTCAGTGGGTCACTCGGGGAGCGCAGTTGTAGGGGGGAGACCAGTTCAGGGGAGGGGGCCATCCTAGTCTTATGCAACATCTTCAGCCAGTGCACCGCCATCCGTGCACCGTTATCAGCCGAATAGTCATTGGAGACCAGGATCCGACAGCAGGAGACCCTATTAGTCAGGTCGTCTCGGAGGAAGGTTCCAGCAGTAGGGGAGGGCTCCGTGCCCTAAGTGCGGAGGGTTCCATACTGAGGCATGTTATTTGGATCTCCCGATATGCTACAGGTGTGGGGTGAGGGGTCATCTTCAGCGGTATTACCGTGCGCCCAGCCAGAGCATGGGTAGGGGATTTGCCCAGTCATCCGGTTATTCAGCTGCCACATCTTCACTGCGTCCTCCAGCTCTAGCAGGACGTGGTGCAATTAGGGGTGGGGCTCGTGGTAGAGGTAGACCCAGCCGATTCTATGCTTTGAGTGGTCGCCAGAGTGCAAAGGCTTCTCCAGATGTTGTTACAGGTATTCTGAATCTTCAAGCACTTGTTTGTTATGCTCTTATTGATCTGAGGTCCTCCTTGTCTTATGTTACCCCGTTTATTGTTTCAAGTTTTGGGATAGAACCCGAACAGCTTCATGAGTCGTTCTCTGTATCGACTCCGGTTGGTGATTCTATTACAGCAGCGCGAGTCTATAAGAATTGTGTTGTCACGGTATGTGGTTGCGTTACCACGACCGATCTTATTGAGCTTGGTATGGTAGATTTTGATATTATTATGGGAATGGACTGGCTTTATTCGTGCTTTGCTAAACTCGACTGTCGAACCAGAATCATGAGACTAGAGTTTCCTAATGAGCCGGTTATTGAGTGGAAGGGGAATGGTGTGATGCCGAAAGGTAGGTTTATCTCTTGCCTTAAGGCCTCGAAGATGATTAAGAAGGGGTGTATCTATCATTTGGTCCGGGTAGCGGACACCGCTTCAGAAGTGTCGGCCCCCGAGTCCGTGCCAGTCGTGAATGAGTTTCTTGAAGTATTTCCGGACGAGCTTCTAGGGATTCCGCCAGATAGAGAGATCGATTTTGGGATTGATGTACTACCAGATACGCAACCAATATCTATTCCACCATACAGAATGGCGCCAGCAGAGTTAAGGGAGTTAAAGGAGCAACTGAAGGATTTATTAGAAAAGGGGTTCATTCGGCCGAATGTGTCGCCGTGGGTTGCTCCGGTTCTTTTTGTTAGAAAGAAGGATGGGTCGCTTTGGATGTGTATTGATTATCGGCATCTCAAAAAAGTCACTATCAAAAACAAGTATCCATTGCCTCGAATTGATGATTTGTTTGATCAATTACAAGGTGCGAGGTTCTTCTCCAAAATTGATTTATGGTCTGGGTATCACCAGTTGAAGATCAGAGAGCAGGATATTCCTAAGACCGCCTTCAAGACTCGTTATGGTCATTTTGAATTTTTGGTAATGTCCTTTGGACTGACCTATGCTCCAGCAGCTTTCATGGATCTTATGAATCGGGTTTTCAAGCTATTTCTAGACTCCTTCGTGATTGTTTTTATTGATGACATCCTTATCTACTCGCGGAGTCGGGAAGATCATGCTAATAACCTCAGAGCAGTCCTGCAGACTCTTCACAATCACCAGTTGTATGCTAAAATTTCAAAATGAGAGTTTTGGCTAGAATCAGTCGCGTTTTTGGGTCATGTTGTATCCATAGAAGGGATTCAGGTTGATCCCCAGAAGATCGCGGCAGTGAAAGATTTGCCTAGACCAACTACCCCGATAGAGATTCGCAGTTTCTTGGGTCTAGCTGGGTATTATCAGAGGTTTGTGGAGGGATTCTCTACCCTCGCCTCCCCATTGACTAAATTGATGCAGAAAGAGGTGAAGTTCCAGTGGTCCGACGCTTGTGAGAAAAGTTTCCAGGAATTGAAGTCGAGATTGACTTCGGCACCGGTATTGACCTTGCCAGAAGGTATAGAGGGATTTGTGGTTTATTGCGATGCTTCAAGGGTTGGTTTGGGGTGTGTGTTGATGCAACATGGGAAGGTTATAGCGTATGCTTCAAGGCAACTCAAGAATCACGAGAAGAAATATCCGACGCATGATTTGGAGCTCGCGACAGTGGTGTTTGCATTAAAAATTTGGCGGAATTATCTTTATGGGGTCCATGTGGACGTGTTCTCAGACCACAAGAGTNAGCGGAGGTGGTTAGAATTGCTCAAAGATTATGATATGAACATTTTGTACCATCCAGGGAAGGCGAATGTGGTGGCCGACGCTCTCAGTCGGAAGTCTATGGGTAGTTTGGCTCATTTGGAAGCAGATCAGAGGCGCTTGGCTCGGGAAGTTTATCAATTGGCCAGTTTGGGGGTTTGTCTTTCGACCTCAGGCGAAGGGGAGGTTATGGCG
>ML260693.1:0-104407 GCA_005239495.1 Nicotiana undulata | reverse complement strand
TGATGTTGAGGTTGCTTCTCTTATTCTTATGTTAAGGCTAAGATCCTTCCTTCCTTTTAGCACAAATTCTGGGAAATTACTAAAGACGCCAAATGTGGTATTTTACTATTCTATTGCTAGAAAAACCTTCTGAGAAAGGCATTGGGATCGTAGCTGAAGTATTTTCATGATGCTATTAGGTTGATATTCCAGTCATTCGGTTAAATAGGGTATTCGACATCTATATATGTCATTTTGTCGGCTTTCTTAACTATATGTCCATATATATGAATTCTTATTCGTATTTGGGTTGTGTGACTTAAAAATAAAGGCATTTAGTATTTGCGATCAGTCCTTCTTCCTTGTTAAAGTGTATTTTAAAATATCTAAAGTGATACGTCGATTTCTAAAAAACTCAAATATAATTTTTATGTTTAAACTACTAAAACACTTGATTTTTGAAATACTTTCTTTTACTAATTATCAAGAAATCAGGTATAAGGACTAAGTGAAACACTTTAAGCTTTTTATGAACATTTTAAGAGTTAAGTTATCTTTCTGAAAGTCGAGTTAAGTTTTCAAGCTTATTAAAAAAATATATGAGGTTCCACGAGACATTTGTATGTGATACGAAGGTGATTATGAGATTATTAGAATAAGAGTACCAATGAGCCAAGATTGGCAAAAATCTTGTTATGGCCTATTATGTGCATTCAAATTTCATATCATACATGGCATATTATGCATGGACTTCGAGCTATAATCGGAGGTATGGGGCCTATTTGCCCAAAAGACTATATATATTGTACAGATGGCCACAAGTTGGCAATATGATACCGGTTAGCTACCGGGAGAGACCGCCATTGCTAGCATTTGGTTGGGTATGTCATGAATTTGCATCAATGTATATATGTATTCACTACATACGACTACACGAGCATACCATGCATATTTAATTACTATGAGGTCAGATGTCGGCCATGGAGGTTATCGGAGTTTCAGTGTCAGGTGGTATCTCTATTACCCTTTTTACATCAGCTATGTATGGTTCTACTTTCTGCCTTACATACCAGTACATTTTCATTCGTACTGATGTCCCGTTGCCTGGGGACACTGCATTTTTGTTTCGTGCGTGCAGGTCCAGGTAGGGACTCTGATCGACCCCTCCGCTAGGATTTCGGGGTTCAGCTGTGACTTGTTAAGCTCCACCTCTTCCTGGAGCTTTCATAGGATGGTTACTTTTATTGTACAATTTGGGTGTAGTCGGGGCCTTATCCCGACAGCGCTTATGACACTCTTAGAGGCTATTGTGGACACATATTCTGGGTTTCTTTTTGTGGTTTTCAGTTTCCAATCCATAGGTTTGGAATGTATATATATGTGTGTAGGCATGTATGTCTTCAGTCACAGCCTCGTCGGCCAGCTAGTACTTAATTATTTTGGCTTGTCTACCTTTTTTTATATGGCTTATTGTTATTCAGGTCATGACCTTAACGGTCCAGGCTTAGTATTTGAGATGTTGTGCTTCTCGATCTGTTGGGCCCCCAGTTTAGTTAGCTAGTATGTTTAGTGGCTAACTCGATCGAATACAGTATCGAGTGCCAGTCGTGCCTCCCCTAGTTTGGGGCGTGACATCAATTCTTGCTTAGATTCTACTTTTGTGTGTACCTGTACAATAAGAACACTAAGCAATATGTAGGATTAGTAAACGAGAGATTTACTAGAATTCTGATGCTACTCTTCCTTGGTGGAAGAGTTCTAGTTAATCTCAACTCCCTAAATCCTTCCTTATCTTGATTCTGTTCTTACTGAATAAGGAGTCTTTATCCTTATCATTTTGCAATCTTTTCGATCAGGAGATATCTCTTTAGATCACATATTTCGTTTATCTCTTGCATGTGCACCTTACGTTCCTTTAACTCTGTATGTGTCTATGTCTTCAGTGATGGACCTGGTTCAACTTTGAGTTCCTTTGTCAATCTTCAAAACCATTCAGCTTCTTGGGCCAACATAAGTTTAAATTCAAATTCAAAAACAGTAACTAATTATTAACAACACATAATGCATAATTTGTTTTTTTAAAATTTAAATTCAAAAAGAAACTAATTATTACCTAACCTAACTAACTTTGTCCTGAATTGCCAAGTGGCCTATTGCGAGGCTTCCATTTGGCTTAGTATAAAGGCTTTTTATTCTTCTTTTAATTATATATAGATTATGTGATGCAATTAAACATTTATTACCTATTTGTAGGTAATTTTCACAAATTATATTTTATAACAATTTTAAAGATTGGGGAATTAATAGCCTATAAGAGAAGAAATTATAAATGATTATTTGTAAGAAGAGAATTGATAATCCAAAGAAGGATGTATATAATTTTCTTTAGTCAGAGAAAAGATGAAGATCATTTGGAATGTTACAAGATATTACACAAAGAAAAAAATCGAAAAATAAAAAAGTCAATAGAAATTTTGGAAAGTTACAATATGATTCATGTATATGATATCTTAAAATTTAAGAAAATGGCAAAAACTATAAACAAAAAAAAAACTTAAATAAATAAGGAATAATTTGGAAAATACAAATTTATAGTGAGGATAGTTTTGTCCTGAATAAATTAATTTTTTGTTTCTGTTTCTGTTTCTTGGAAGAAGCTAGAATTTTCTGCTTCTTCCCAAAAGCAGAAAAACTGCTTCTGTTGCTGGCCAAAAATATTTCTCTGTCTTGGCCAAACAACTTCAATTTTTAAAAAAGTACTTTTTTGAGGGAAAAAAATATACTTTTGACCTCCCAGAAGCTTGGCCAAACAGGCTTTTAATCCGTGTTGGATACGCCGATTAAGGGGAGTAAAAAAGTCCCTACGGAAGATTCTTCATTCTCAAAGTTCAAATCTTTTTTTTTCTAGCAATATCAAGCTAGTTATTTAGGATATGTCGCAACTACTTATCAACTTCATTTTTTGAGAACATGGATCTTTTTATATAGGATCACATAATAGAGTCTACAACATTCAGTGTGTCCGATAGGACATTACCTACTTGGCTATTACATCAAAATATCATGTCTCGAAGGACATTTTGGTTTCCAAAGGATGCCAACTTAGAGCAAACATCTTTACTAATATTTTTGACTAGATAAGTAGAACCTTCATAGTCTGAATTAAAAGCAGCGGTTAAAAAATGAGGGGCATAGTATATAATATTAAGATCCCTGCCATTGTTGTCACGAAGCGCCTTATAGCCATCATGTGCGTCGGCTTGTTGGCTTCCCTGAAAATGTGGTGGATTGTTTGCACCTTCACCTGGGTCATTAATAACCTGCAATCATGAATAATATTGTTAAAGATTGCGATTCCATTATCTAAACAAGTAATGACATCCGTTGAGTCTGATTCCACTTCTATGTTGGTGCAACCTTGTTCTTGGTAATATGTAGACCTATTTTTAAGGCCACTAACTCAGCATGTAGTGGAGATAGGCTTGGAAGAGTCCCTTGGAAACCAAGTACCCACTGTCCCCTACTATCTCTTAAGAGGCCACTAAAGCCACAAAGTGATGTGTCTTCCTTAAAAGGATCCATCAATGTTAAGCTTAATGTAGTAACACATTGGCTTAATCCATTTAATAGATATGGGGATTTTTTGGTGCGTTACAGATTCCTTCTTCGTTAGGAGTTTGTATTCCACTGCTTGATTATAAGCATAAAGGAGAGCCGCTTTGTTTGTGGTATTATGGTACAAGTTATTATTTCTATTGATCCAAATTGTCTGTATAACAAATTGAAACATATCTTTCCAACTAATAATGTCATTCTTTAGAATAATGTTTTGGTCACGTATATTGGTCAACCAATTACTAATGTTGTTACTGTAATGACCCGGTCGGTCGTTATGTCGAATCTGCATTTTATTTATTGTTATTGATTTGTCATAGGTTGGTTATACTGTTTATGATGTGTTAGAGTCGGTCGGCTCGGGTTCAGAAGGGTTGTAGTGAGAATTGAGACACTTAGTCTCTAAAAATAGCCTTATAGTTGGAAAAGTCAACAAAGAGTTGACTTATTGGTAAAAGACCTCGAAATGCGTATTTTATGGTTCGGATAGCTTCTTAAGGTGATTTGGACTTAGGAGTGTGTTCGGAATATTTTTGTGATGTCCGGTGTAGAATTAGGCTTGAATTGGCGAAAGTTAGTTTTGACGATTTCCGGTCGGCAGTGGAAAATAGGCTATCGGGTGTCGCGCCCCCCTTTCCCCCCAAAGCACTCCTTTCGGGGCCCGGTTGAAAAGGGTTTATGACATTGGGTTGAGACAACTCGTTCCTTTTGGGAAAGGGGTTTGCATTTTTTGAAGAGTCGTCACCTAACGATTTTAAGGTGCGTTAGGGCACCTAGGGGTTTATTTATAACTACATTTGATACCAGAGACAGGGTAAGGGCTTGAAATTATCCTAAATGGAAGGTGTTAGGCACCCCTAAGGATCCACAAGTATGGTTCCCGGCCAAACAGCTTTTTTGTGAATTTGTACAATTTAGCAGATAAACAAGCATGTCTCAAATAATAGAGGATTTAAGTCTAAGTACACAGACATTTGAAAACAGTTAATGGAAAGCTAGATTTTTAAAGGAATTACGATCTAAGCATGTTTATGAAAGTAAAGGGATATCCTAGGTTTGTTTATAATATGGATCACATCAATGCAATACCCGGTATGACACTCCTCAAAGAGGGGCTACACGTGGTATTAACGCACCGGTCATCATCTCCATATCTACCCTTTCCCACCCCGTGAAAGTAACCAAAGCGAGTGTTGGTCTCGACCTCTATTGCATGTTGTTACACGTCCCTTCCTATTAGTCCGTAGTAATTTAGGACTTCAATCTTATTAAGGGGGTTCTAGGCAGACCCTTAAGTTTAAAGGTAAAATACTAGTGCAACATATAGAGAAACAAATAGGACTGCAGATAAGGGGTAACACATAAACAGGAAAGGGCTCAAAGACCTTCACAAACAGTGCACATAAACAACATGTCTCATACACAGTTAAGGTCTCAATTCATATCCTAAGCATGGCGTCTAAGTGATAACAACAGAGTTCAGATTTATTACATAACTCAGAGAGGAAGTCCTAATCAGGCTTGCCTACTGATTTTTAAACACGTTGATAGTAATTCCAAGAAGACCGTCCCAGTTTTATTTCAAGATTGATTGCCTAAGGCTTGCCTAGGCGTGTCATAATACTCAATTATTACCAGAATTATTAAGAAAAACAGTATAGGAGTTATTTCACCTAGATCATGTTGTTCTAGGTTTGCAAGAGACACATATTGTTTGCCAGTTTATTTAAACATGGGAGGGAGACTGTTTTATACCCTTTCCGTGCATCAACAGTTTTTAATTAGGTGCGACTAAGCGAGTATGCAATGATTTTAAATGCGGATTCCTAAAGAAGGATTTCTAAATGCTTGACATGGTTCATAATATGCAGGATTCCTAAGACATGTTTTCTAAATGCGTAAAAGGATTATTAAGTTGTTAAATATGATCTATATAGCGACAGTGTGCATCAGTTGTCCTAGGAACAGGATTTCTAGATGGTCAATGTATATATATGTCAATTGAGATGCTGAAACAGTGATCTTAAGAACATGGTATCTAATGCAAGTAGCAGAATTTATGGTTCCATAGAGCATGAATGCATATAAGTAACAGTTTTTATTGATGCTATTCATTAACCTAAGAGCAGGATTTTGAGTGATCACTATAAGCACATATGAACAATAGACATGGGATCCTAGGAACATGATATCTAGTATGAAATGGATGCACATATAATATAAAAAGTCCTAAGGCATGATTTATACCCGTTGATAATTAGATAATATATAGCTACCCTCCCCGTTTCACTAGCCATCCCCAATATTTGTTTACAGAAAATTATTACAGACCATTGAGCATGAATTACATAATTGAAATAAGAAAAATAAGAAGTTATTCTATAGAGAGCCTATAGATAGGCCCAAATCCTCCAGAACCTCATTGTCATATGGTGTTTCACAACCTTTTCCACAATCCGGGTGTGTCAGAGTTCCCTAAGGACCTCAAGGGATCCCGGGTAGTGCTCACACCCAGATTTTATAGCCAAGATAGAGTGAGTGCAGTGTGGAATGGCCAGCCTTAGTGTGTCAAAGTTCAGAGGGAGCTCAGGGATCCCCAAGGCAATGCTCACACAAAGGGGGAAGAACTTAAGAGGCCTAGGAGTAAAGTGAGAGTGCTTGATATAGTTTGAAAACTTTGAGTAGAAAAATAGTTTTGGAACAGAGACTTAATCGAAATAGCTTTCTCATAATAAAAGTTTAACCACTGAAACAGACAGAAAGAGCAGAAACACCTAAAAAGTACACAAAGAACTCATAATAGTCAATCAATCACAACCAGGGGTAAGGGGAATTGAGGGGCACATAGGTACATAGTACTAAACATGTAACAGGTAGGAATATGCATAAACAATCAGAGATCCTAAGGGGTTCAGGGAATTGGGGAATACAATGGGGTACAAGATTAGACCATCATAACAGTACCAAACAGTTGATACCCTAATCAAAACAATGTACCAAACACAGGCATGAGGATTCACATAAGAAGCATGTATTAAGTATACAGAGACATGTTGGTCATGACAAATAAAGCATAACTTAACATGTATATGGGATTCAGGATCTTAGTTACATGTTGAACAACAAAATAATAAGTAAAAGCAAATTAGAAACACAACGAATTGCAACAGTAGTAGAAACATGTTGGTTTGAGAACTGAAATCTGAATTAGAACATACCAGTAAGTGAAGAAAGCAGTAACACAAACTGGAAATAGTAGATGCACAATAGTTAGCCTTGGCTTGCAGCCGGCTAACTTAGGAGAATAGTAAGTAGTACAGAAAAGAGAAAGAGCAGAGAGTTTTTAGTTGTGAGAGGGAGAGTTGAACAGATTAGTTCGTGTCCCCTAATGAGAGAAGATCATGCATATATATAGTTTTGAAAACAAGTATTAAATAAAGTAAGAATCAAAATTAACCAGTAATTTAAGGGATTGAGTATCAATCAGTACATAATCAGTGTAGGTGTCCCTTAATTGAAGGAATCAAGTTGAAACGGTATTATTAGACAGCAAATAAGGAAAGGTACCATATGTAGCTTAGAGGAATATCCAAAATAGTGTAAAATCAGCATAAGTATCCCTTAATTGAAGGGGTTAAGTTCAAACGAAATAACTTAAAATATACACAGATCTATCATAGATCTAAAAGAATCGGAGGGTTTTAAGAATTAGGGTTTCAGAGAGAACCCAGAAAAGATAAGAAAACCTCAAAACCTTACTGGTTTTAACCCAAAAGTCATAGATCTTACTCGAACGGTCGGAGATAGCCGGAAAATGGCATGAAAGACCGTAGGNGTCGGGTATGTTTAGAGATTGGGCTTGGGTAGTTTTGGGCCAATTAAATGGGTTAGGACCAGATTTGATTTAGGCTAGATTTTAAATAAAAATTGGCTATTTGTTAAATACCCATTAAAATTAGATAAATAATTAATAAAAATAGCTAATAATTAGATAAAATGAAATTAAGGCTAAATAAGTGAAATTAAGGTAATTAACTAGTATTAAAATATAAAATGACTGATTATTGAATTAAAATAGCACAAAATGTTTAGGCTATAATTGCAAAACTGTTGTAATTATAGCCAAATAATGCCAAATTGGCTAATTTGTAAAATAATTAAATCCTAATAGGATTAAAAAATGATATATTGAGCTAAGAAATATTTTTGAAATTATTTGTAATGCAATTTATGAATAATTATCGGATATAAAGTACTGAATAAATTAGAAAATAAGTTGATAAAAATATGAAAAATTATGGGAAAATACCAATTATTATAAAAAGTGATTTTGAAGGTATATGTGCAAATTTGAGGAAAAATTGGGTATCAATATCGGGGTCGGAATGAAATTCCGAAAGTTGGAACATGTTCGTAATGTCATTTTGGATATGTGTGCACAATTTCAGGTCAATCTGATGTGTTTTGGTTAGTTTCGGTATCGTTGGTAGAATTTAGAAAATTTAAAGTTCATAGGCTTGAATTCGAGGTGATTTTGGTGTTTTGATGTTTTGATGTTGTTTTTGGTGTTTCGAAGGCTCGACTAAGTTTGAATGATCATTTATGATGTGTTGGTATATTTGGTTGGGATCCCGAGGGGCTCGGGATGGATTTTGGATGGTTAACGGGCATTTTTGGCCTTAGAAAGTCTGTTGTTTTATGGTGTTAACACAACAGTGATTTGTTCATCGCGATCGCATGGCAATACCTGCGATCGTGTAGAGTAAAAGTCGAGGCAGGTGAAGTTGTTCTATGCGATCGCGTAAGTGTGTCTACGATCGCATAGCTTGGCAGGCTAGAGAAGTGCGATCATGTGGATCTTCATGCGATCGCGTAGAGTTATAGGCGCGTGGGGAGTGAGTTCATTTGTTCTTCGCGATCGCGTGGGTAAGTTTGCGATCGCGTGGGTTGAGGTCCTGTTGAATCGCGATCGCGTGTGAAGGTCTGCGATCACGTAGGGTCTTTTGAAGGTCTGTGGAATTTGCTCTTCGCGATCGCGTGGGAACTCCCGCGATCGCAGTGAAGTAATAACTAGACAGTATATATTAAAACCCTCCGCGACCTTTGCCCACTTTTCCACCATTTTTGAATGGGAATAGAGCTTTTGGAGCAATTTTGAAGAGGGAAATCGATTTTTCTTCATTGAGGTAAGGATTTTGGACCCTATAACTTGATTATATGTGATTAAGGACTAAATTGACAGTGGTTAGTTGGGGAAAATCAGTAGAAAAGGTAAAGTTAGGACTTAAGATTATGAGACCTTTTAGGGATGATTTGAGGGGTCAAACAGACTCCGATTTTAGAGTTCTTTATATGTACGGACTCGTGAGATGATGAGGATCGTTTTGGTATAAAGTTTGTCGAGTTCCGAGATGTGGGCCCGGGGGTCGGGTTTTGGCTAATTTCTGGTTTTGTGCTGAAATTGATATTTTTCGATTGGAACTCATTCCCTTAGCATAATTTTGATGTGAAAAATCTGAACTTGATAGATTTGAAGCACTCGGAAGTTGATTCGAGAGGAAAGCGTGTTGCAGAATAGCTTTTCGGGCTAGTTTGAGGTAAGTAATGTCTTTAAATCCTATCCTGAGGGTATGAAACCCCGGACTTTACATCCTTTCACGGATTTGGAGTGACGCACACACTGGATGACGAGTGTGGGGCGTGCACGAATTGGAAATTGGAAAAATGTTCCTTTTAAGGCAACTATTGAGTTGCGAAACCGCTTTTAAAGCATATGATTTATAGCATTACTGTATTTTGATATACTTGGGCTGTAAGCCATGTTTGGGGCCTAGTGCCGATTTGTTTAACACCTATTTTTACTGATATTCCTCACTTTGAAACTAGATTTTACACTCAGTCTTTCTTGTGAAATTGTTGACACTCCTATTTGATGATATTACTATTTCTTGAAATGAAATATTGTTTTGGGTCGAGAACCCTGTTTGTTTATGGCCCGAGTGGCATGTTGAGAGTGTCTAACTGAGTGAGACCGATGGACAATATTGTGAGGATGCTATGATATGAGAGAGGCCGAGTGCCTGAGAGTGATTAATGCCATGATTTGGCTTGTTTATAGCGCTTGGGCTGTAGGAGCCCCTCCGAATCTGTACACACCCCAGTGAGCGCAGGTACCTACTAAGTGCGACTGTCGAGTGCCGAGTGATGAGTGATTGGGAGGCATGAGTGACAGTGAGGTTGACCGAGGGGCTGATGTTGAGTGACTATGAGGTGCTGAGGGAATATTTATGAGTGATGATTATGGCCCGAGGGGCAGTTTTATGATGATATTTTACTGAGTGTTGATTACGATTCACTTCAGTTTTCAAACTGATATTTTGAGAGTTTTACTGAGAAACATTTGAAATTATACTTGTTTCAAGGATTTTTACGGAAACTGGGTTTTGAACTTATGTATACTTTATTGAGACATGGCATTTTTACTGTTTGGTGGATTGGTGTATTTGTGCTGTGTGTTTCTTATTCTTCAGACTGTGATTTATTTTCATTACTAATGAGTTGGCGTACTCATCATTACTCCCTGCACCTCTGTGTGCAGATCCAGGTACTGGTTCAGAGCAGTAGCCATCCGAGTTCGTTATCGTCAGCTTTTGGGATTTCGAGGTAGTTGTCCAGCATTTCCCTTCCTTTATTAGTATTAGTATTTTAATCTTAGACATTGTTTATGACATTAGCAGAGTTAGTTTTATTCTTAGATGCTCGTGATCGGTTGACTCCAGTCCTGGGGGATTGTTTAGACTGTTAGTTTATATTATGTTTGTTTAAAGACTTAGAGGAATTTTATACTCATTTATGCTGGTTATTAATGATTTGAGAAACTTTATTAAGTAAATGTGTAGTTATGTGATGGTTGGCTAGCCTAGTTCCACGATAGGCGCCATCACGACCTGTTAGGATTTGGGGTCGTGACAGTTACATCTACTCGTATCAATGTCTAATAGAAACAAAAATTCCTTCACAGCTAAGCAGTCCATAAAAACGTGCGTAATGGTTGCATTTTGGCCCTTACAAAAGAAGTATGTCGTATCAATGTGGTTTAAATAGCTTCTAGTTGGTAGCCTGTCGTGGTAACATTTCCATATTAAGAATTTTGTCTTATTGTGGGAGCTAAATTATTGGGGCAGTTTAGCTCCCAAATTCATGCAAAATCTTTATCATAGTTTGGTTGACTACTTATTAAAGAGTAACATGATTTGCTAGTGAATAGCCCATTTATATTTGGCGACCAAATAGGGCTGTCACAATTATTTGTACTAGGAGTGATAACATTAATTTTGTTGATTAAGTTAGGTTGAAGGTTCATAGATAATTTTGATAAGTCCCATTTATTATTATTCCAGACATCCTTAATGGTCAAAATATTATCCTTTTGAGTCAGAGGACCATATATACACTGGCGGAGAGGGAGGGTATGGTGGATCCAATGACTATTCCAAACACTAAGGTTTGATGATTTATGGGGAAACTATGTGATGCCTTTGCTACAGACTTCCCACCCTTGCATGATGCTATTCAAGATAAAGGAAGATTTTTTTGTGGTTGTCCTAGTACTATGGAACCCTAAAATCGTTTTTGCCCAAGGGGAATATGTGTTAGTAAGGAGTCTCCAAGAGAGGCTGACTAGATTTACCAGGCTATTACTCTTTGCTATGTGTATCCCTATTCCACCTTCCTTCCTATGTTTGGTGATAGTATCCTAGTTGATAAGATGTAATTTTTTGGAGATGGTATTTGTACCCATATAAATTCTGCTGGTGGGTCCCTTTTTACATGTGAAGGACCTGAGGCAAAGCAACTAAAAAACTCTTGAAAACATGTGAAAGAGGTAAAATATACGTGACTTAGCATGTGAAAGTATGTGGAAATAGGGTGCTGCATGTGACGAAGCATGTGGAGGCATGTGGAAGCATGTGAAAGTGGGACCCGGATGGTTTGGAAGGATGTGGAATTTTGTCTTGGTATGGGTAGATGATTTTTTAGGATTTTTTAGTAGATAATATGGGATTATGGTGGGATTAGCAGGGATTTAGATAATTATCTTCCATCGATTTTCTCGGTTTGTCTTCTAGGAATCTTTTAAAAGATCTTGTGTAGTAATGCCTGGAACTTGACGGTTCTTCTTCGATGTGTTCCTTATGAGATTCCAAGACTATTCCAAATCACCAACGACGAACAAATCAAAGAGATTGAGAAAAATCTCATTGAGCATTCATGTGTTGATTTCCACAAGGATTTCATGAAGAAAGGGAAAACCCCGTTATGGGGAAACGATGAGTTTTTTTTATCAAGCTCCCTTTTATGAAGAATGAAAACATCAATCCAACAAAAGCCAGTCATTCAGGCATGAATCCAGATCATATTCAGCTTGCAAATAAAGAATGCGAAGAACTTTTGGAATTTGATCTAATAGAGTCATCGGATTCACAATGGGCATGCGAAGCATTTTATGTAAACAAAATAACTGAGCTGACAAGAGGAAAACTCAGGTTAGTAATTAACTACCAGCCACCATTTTCTCCAAGATGATAAATTTCTATCCCAAATAAACTCACTCTTTTCTCCCACTTAGCCAAGGCCAAATATTTTTCCAAGTTTGATTTAAAATTTGGATTTTGGCAATTGGGAATCCACCCTGAAGAAAGGCCCAAAACGGGATTTTGCATCCCCGATCATCATTTCCAATGAAAAGTCATTCCATTCGAGTTGAAAACTGCACCCACCTTATTCCAAAAAGCCATGATAAAAATATTCCAACCCATCCTCCATACCGCTTTAGTTTACATTGATGACATCCTGTTATTTAGTGATACATTAGAAGAACATGTCAACTTGCTTCGTCGGTTTGAGGCATTGATAATACACTATGGGATCATGCTTTCAGCAAATAAGATGGTTCTTACCCAAAAAGAGATTGATTTTCTTGGAATGCATTTTTTCCAAGGTGCATACAGTCCAGGACCACATATATGTCAAGAGCTACTCAAATATCTAGATACCAGCCTCACAACAAAGCAGATCCAACAGTTCTTGGGTGTAGTAAAATATGTGAGAGATTTCATCCCAAATATCTCTACATACATTTCTCTGCTCACACAGATGCTCAAGAAAAATGCTACATCATGTCGAAAGAAACAAGATGAAGCAATCAGGAAAATAAAGAGACATCTAAAAATATCAAGTCCCTCTACATCCCTTCAGACGGTAAGAAGATATTGCAAACTGATGCCAGCAATGAATATTTGAGTGTCGTTCTATTTGAAGAAAAAGATGGACAAAGTAGAATATGCGGATATGCCAGCAAAAAGTTCAAAGAAGCCGAGCAACATTATCATTCCACCTTCAAGGAAATTCTTGCAGTGAAGAATGGAATAAAAAAATTCAATTTTTTCCCGATTCACATAGAATTTCTAATAGAAATGGATATGAAGGCCTTCCCAAAGATGATCCAGATAAATGCAAAAATTATTCCCAATCCTCAAATTCTCAGATGGGCCCAATGGTTTTCTCCATACAAGTTCCAAGTCAGGCACCTGAAAGGAAAGGATAATATTCTCGCAAATTTTCTGTCTCGACCGGAAGAATTCTCAAAAAGATTTCCCCCAGCAAAGCTGAAGTCAAAGCAAAAGCTAATCAGTCATGTATTTATGCTTTCAAATGTATCAGGAACAAGTTCATTGAAGCCAATAGATCATCCACCGGAGTTATTCAACCTCATGGATCCCTTTGATTCGTCAATTATAATGGAAAGAAGAACTTATTATGAGCTCCATGTTTTTCGGCAACATGGAGGATCCATTCTCAAACCTTATGAGGTCAAACCAGAATATCCATTCTGCCATATATTCATAGCACAAGCTAAGGATTTTCCACAAGAACTATTATAGTTTTTCTGGTACCTATGCCATCAATGCTACATTTTCATGGAATTCAAGTGCAAAGTCTTCAAAGATTTTGACAACATTGAACCAGCTCTTAAAGTGTTTTTACTATGGTTCAAGCCTAGAAGATATTGGATAAAATGTTTTAACGATTCCTACAAAGCAAAGGTATTCATGATTCATAGGCCATTGAAGATTATTAATGGAAAAGTCCAGACACAAGCAGATGCGTCATTCTGGTGGACATTTTCCGTGTCCATTTATCCATGGAAGAAGAATATAGTGAAGCACAAAGAATTATCTTCCAGCAAACATGTGCATCTTGAAAGAGATATGGCCAAAAGATTGGGCAAGCTGGAATTATACCAACACTCATCCTCACTGGCAAAAAGTCCGTGAAGCAGCAAAGGAATATCAAACTCCGTATGAAGTCATCCGGGAAAAAATCACTCAAGGCATCTCCAGATTAAGGTTGCGGATCACATCCCTCAATCCAAAGGAGAAGGAACATAGCGAAGAAGAACTGTCAAGTTCCATACTATACAAGATCTTTGAAAAGACGTCTAGAAGACAAACCGAGAAAATCGATAGAAAGATAATTATCTAAATCCCTGTTAATCCCACCATAATCCCACATTATCTACCAAAAAATCCTAAAAAATCATCTATCCATGTCAAGACAAAATTTCACATCCTTCCAAACCATCATGGTCCCGCTTTCACATGCTTCCACATGCCTCCACATGCTTCGTCACACGCAACACCCTATTTTCACATGCTCCCACAAACTTTCACATGCTAAACTATGTATATTTCACCCCTTTCACATGTTTTCAAGAGTTTTTTTAGTTGATTTGCCTAAGGTCCTTCACATGTAAAAAGGGACCCACTTGTAGATAGGTTTGCCATGTAAGATAGGTTTATTTTATAATATAAGTTTGTCTTGTAATAACCTCCCGGTCCTATATAAAGGAGGCTATGTAGTAGTTGTAAGATCATCTTGTAACCTCTGTAAATTTGTACAATAATAACTTGTACAATAATACCACAAACAAAGCGGCTCTCCTTTATGCTTATAATCAAGCAGTGGAATACAAAGTCCTAACGGAGAAGGAATCTGTAACGCACCAAAAAATCCCCATATCTGTTAAATGGACTAAGCCACCGTGTTGCTACATTAAGCTTAATATTGATGGATCCATTAAGGAAGACACGTCACTTTGTGGCTTTGGTGGCCTCTTCAGAGATAGCAGGGGACAATGGGTGTTTGGTTTCCAAGAGACTCTTCCAGGCCTATCTCCACGACATGCTGAGTTGATGGCCTTAAAAACAGGCCTACACATTGCCAAGGAACAAGGCTACACCAACATAGAAGTGAAATCAGACTCTACGGATGTTATTACTTGTTTAGATAATGAACTCGCAATCTTTAACAATATTATTCATGATTGCAGGGTATTAATGACTCAGGTGAGGTTTAAATAATCCACCACATGCTCAAAACAATATGTCTAGTTTGAGACTTTTTGTTTTGAGTTTTCCTCTCTCAAAGGAAGTTAATTGCAAACATATAAAATAACAAGCTTTCTAGTGATTGTTTATACTCTCTATCCACTTCATATGATTACAGGTAACAGAATTTGGTGAATTTTTCTTTTAAATTAACATGTATGTTAAATTTTAATTTTAGCATGCACGAAATATTTAAAGTTAAAAGTGACTAACAAATATAACAAAAAAAATTCTTTCGGCTGTATGCATATGCCTAATTAGGTAATGAGTAAATATTTAAATCCATTAAGACCAAACAAGCTCCTATGAAATTTAAATTTCCTATGCTTTTCATATCACACTTTCTTTTCGTTTACCAACCATTAATATTCTTTACAAAGAAGAGCACATCTGAATTTTTTCTTCTCTAAATTTATGGTTCTCCATTTAGTAAGCCTAAATTAGCGGGCTTTATCCCCCTCTTACATCAACCTTGAAACAATTAAGAATAAGGGTGTGTTTGGTATAACTCCCACTTTTCACTGTTTGGTTGCACAAAATAGTTTGGTAAATATTTTCCTAGATATCACATTTTCCTGAAATTGAAGGAAAATGTCTTTCCTAGAAAAAGTTAGGAATACATTTTCCAAAAACTTCGCCTACTCTCACACCTAACCCCAACACCCTCCCCGTTCTCTCACCCACCCGCCCCCCTCTTCAAAAAGTTTTTTTCCTTTTCCATCACCCCATCACCACCACCACCACCACAGGAAAAAAAAAAAAAATTTTATTTTCAATTTTCAATTCTCTTTTCTGTACCATTCACCCACCCCCGCCCTCCCACCACCACCACCCCCTCGCGCAACATTTTTTTTTTTTATAAAAATATTTCAGTGCTCGTTTATTATAAAGTTTGCGGGGTCAAAAATTTAGCGGTTCAGAAGTTTATCAAATTTATGGGTTCGAAAGTTTATGGCTTCATGTTTATTGTATCTAAATTATTTATGAATACTCTTGAGAAGTTATTTTCCTTAATTTGCGTACCAAACACTGGAAAATGACTAAGATTACTGCTCGCTTTCCAAGAAAATATTTTCTTGGAAAACATTTTTCGTTATACCAAACACACCCTAAGCAAGAAAAAGCATTCCCTTTCAAATTTCAACTACATTTTCAAAGTCAGCCCTCTTACAAAGAATTACCTAATAAAGATGATTCCTAAAATATATGAAGGCAAACAAACTTTACAGCATGAAACAACCTTAACTCTCATGCTACACAATATAACATAACACTAAGATAATGTTTACATTGCCATAGATACATAGATGAGGAGACAAGGAAGATAATTTCTGGTGCCTGCATCTTTTTCAAATGGAAATCCAGCTTCTTTCTCTGTTTCAAATACATTGCAGGTACAATTGAGTAGCCTCAATCAGAATACCTCTTAGGCTCTTACTATCATCTTCTGCTACACACAGGTCACTACAATATACTGAGGAAAGCCTGCCATTATAAATTAGTTTAGGGCAACTTTTCTCAGACTTGGTTTGAGTAGAAGGAACCAAGTATGAAGTCAATCACGTTAACAGAAGAAGATGGTCCGAATCTCCTACTGCTCTATTTCCCTACCTGAATTCTCACTTTCTGTAGCTCGCTTACATTGCCGGTCCCCAAGCTCGGATAAAGGAGGAGGGTTGTGGTAGGCTAGCAGCCAACGTAAAACTTGCCAATTCATATTTCGGAACTGAGGCGTAGTAATAGTAGTTGTTGTATTGCAGCTCCCATTCTTTTCAGCGTGCTCTCTGTTCAAACTATGAGACTATCTACTCAGTACCAAAATGCTAACTGTGCCAACAACAGACAGGAGGTCCGTACAGTATTTTTCTACAAACACCGAGATAGGCATCTTCATCAAGGTATTCTATTCAATGAAAATTAAGAGCATAAGATTATCTTTCAATCCTAATTTAAGTACCTTATCTTTACTTCAGATGTTATTTTTACCTTGCTTGAGTATCACATTCAGGATAGGCATCTTTCAAAAGGGTCTATAGCTATGATCCTTCCATCCCAATTTAAGTACCTTATCCTGAGGTTTTAAATTATTCAGTCTGTTACAGTTATATAAGTTGTATAGACCGTGTTACTACTATCTGGATATAAAAATCATCAGATATACCATAAAACTACAGTACAACTGTACAAGTGAGTTAATTGCAACCTTAAAAGAACATTTTCATCACAAACAAAACTTTAAGAGATATTAAATAGAGAAAAAGAGTCATTGTCTACAAACACACGCGCACACAAAATATCGACCAGATAGTTGTATATTTCTATTTGTAAAAGTACTAGAGGGTATAGTATTGAGACAAGCTGAAAGAACAACAACAACAACAACAACAACTACCCAGTATAATCCCACCAAGTGGGGTCTGGGGAGGGTAGGATGTACGCAGCCTTACCCCTGCCCTGGAAGGGTAGGGAGACCACAAGTTGAAAGAACACAGAAAAAAATAATGCTTCCAGTAGTGATTTGTACCCAGAAAAGAAATAGATAGTATAACATGACAACCAAAAGCACAAGGAAAACTACAATTTCTAAAAGACAAATGTGAATTTCTAAAAGACAAATGTGTTTTCAACAAATGTAGCTTAAATTGCATGATAGAAGGGATGTAAAGTAAGAAATTAATTATTGTCACTGATAAACTGCAACTCTGCAAGATGGAATATGAGAAAATCAAAGATAGAATTCAGAGATAACACTTCTTGGCTCGAGATTGCATTTGGCAACGAGGAAAAGAATTAGATAGCTACAGTTTGGAGTCTAAAGAATAGTTTTCACGCAACATTTTATCTCATGACTTAACCTTTACCAATCCAAAGTAATAATCTCATGACTTAATAGTTCCCCCGGTTGCACAAGTATATTTGTTTACAACAACAACAACAACAACAACAACAACAAACCCAGTATGATCCCAACAGGTGGGGTCTGGGGAGGGTAGTATGTACGCGGACCTTACCCCTACCTAATGCAGGTAGAGAGGTTGTTTCTAATACATCCTCGGCTCGGGAAGGGTAAGAAGAAGAAGAGGAAAGCAAACAAGTATATTTGTTTCAGAGGATAATATACCAAGATATGAAAAAGTTGGAATATACCTCGGAGAGAGAAGAATAGCCACTCAACCACAGTTTGATCTGTAGACGTCCTTTTAAGTATGATTTTGTTCATGAATGATCCACTGTGTTGCAACTATTTCAACCAGAAGGAGAAGATTTCAATAGCAGTAATCGGTACATAGGAGCTCCACGGTCTATAACATGTTGCTCCCAATCCGATCGAATGCCAAAGGGATTTTCCTTCAACCACCCATCTTGATGACTGGTGCTATCTTCCAAATCATGCACTAATGTGAGCTTACCCTTACCATATTTCATAAATTCTTCTTTCATTCTCACCGCAACTTCTTTTACATCGGATTGGAGAAATACCTGTGCTTAAGTGAACAGATCTGGATTAGCACCCTTCGCTCATGAAATAACTTTTGTCTTTCTCACACAAAACATATTAGCTATCCAAGCCACACTTTGGGTATCTGATGATGAATATGAATTTTTGCACCTTAGACCAAACCATTAAAGGACAAAAAAGGGAAGGGCAAAAAAAAGGTGAACTCAGGGATTCTTAGCACTACCCTTCAAGCTTATACTTGTCAAGAAATATAAGAGACTACTTCCCGTTGATTTGAGTAGGTAATCACCACCGACGAATGTGGTGGAACAGATGAGATGACTCCACCCTTAACCGGAGGTCTATTATATGATCTTGAGCAATCGTCACCTTATGAGCTGACTTTTGGAATTGAGTAAAAACCAAGGTCCATTTTCTTAACAATATATATCATTTATGTTACTGCTTGAATCATGTCAAAATTCGTTGCTTATTCAATCACACAGTTAATCACAATTCAATTAGAGACTCAATTGCATATCAGAGAGACAGCAAAGAGCTGCAGTTTTTTATACCTTCCCTTCAGAAGGCAGTAAGTCTGCTATTGCTTCAACTAATGATCTCTGCACCATTCTCCATCGGTATTCTGTTTTATTGAAATCTGGATTTGGACACTGCAGTTGCGAGGAAATTTGATTGTTCCATGTTATTAACATACAACTGATTACATGGCCAGCCTTGACCATGGAATTTTAGTATGTATCTTAGATTCTATTCAAAAGAAGCAACAAAATGCCACCTACCTGTATTGACACAAGAACCAGATCACCAGGGTAACTGGAAACAATGGACCGAAATGTTGATGTGGCATTTGTCGCTATGAAGTATCTAAAAAGAAAACACGAAAGAAGAAAACAAAAAATCAGAACACATATAATAGAGGATTATCTGCTGCTATGATGCAAATGCAACAGTTAGTGCACACTTTTGAGGCAGATACTGATAACACTACTACACAATGAAGTGTGAGATCATTCTAAAGCAATTAGAATTTAAAAGAAATAAGGTATATTGGTTGCTAACTCAAATTTTAAACACAACAGTGAGCTGAAGATATTAGAGAATGCCACGCCCTTTAAAAACATAACAATTTCAAAAAATGTTTATGTGGCAGTGGCACCTTATGGTAGCGTGCATTTTAAGCCAGAAATCAGTAAACTTATTCCAACCTTTGGCACCGCTAAATCATATCTCTTGTTTACATCCTTATAAGTCATGATAACATGTTTTACTGACACACTTCAAAGTTATTTGCGGTCTTTGTAGTTCACATGCTTATCGCCAAATGCATATATTATTGGATACCCGAGCCTTATACTGGGAAGAATTAGTAACACAAATTTCAGCTCCTTGATAAAATTCTATCCGTGTGCATATCTTATAAAGCATTTACATCGGGAGGACAATACTTACCCATTTGTTATGCCAGAATGAGAAACATGATCAAGACAACGGCTCACCAACTGGAAACAGGGCAAAGCCAAATTATTAAAGCTTAGACAGAAAGCAGCAGAATAAACATTGTGCAAAAGAATCAACCTTTTCATTCATCTCAATGCCAAGAAAGTTCCAATCCTTCCTCATCTTTGCCATTCTGAACAGAAATAAGCCGTTGCCTGTAATTTGGTTTCAACTGTGAGAACTAAGAACTAATTATGTCCTTTGGTGCTGTACAACAACATGGGTAATTCTGATATGCAGGCTAAATCTAAGGAAGCGGAAATATAAAACTAAAAGTTTATCTTAGTAACACAGGGGGCTGTCTCCCTCTTACTATAAGTTGGAGTTGTTTACCATACAAAACTCAATCAACCAAGAAAGGACTATATGTCTATAACAAGTTTCAACATATACTCTCTACACATCTCAAATCTCTTGTAAGGGGATGCACTGCAAGACGAGTGTTGTAGAAATATAGATTTAAAATGAGCGCGGTCATACAAGATCATAAATGATCACATCGACAGAAAGTGTAAGTAGCCAGCATAGAGGATAACATGAGAGAAGGACGTTTGAGATAGTTCAGTCATGTCCCACGTAGACCTCCAAATTCACCAACCATAGTTGTGAAACCATGATGATCGAAGATGTTAAAAAGGAACAAATTAGACCTAAAATCATTAGGAGAAAAGTTGTCTCAAAAGAACTACAATTTCTTGAAATAAGGAAATTACGAAAAATAAAACAAAGGAAGAAAAAGATCCATATAAGCGATATCAACTAGTTATGATTAAGGCTTTGACATATTAGTACGCTTACATATAAGTGCAATATTTGTTAAGAGTCTTTTTAGAGTGGTTAAAGGTTTGTACTTCAGTAGAAAATGTTAAACTTCTAGTGAGAGAGAAATCCAAATAAATGAGAAGTAGAATGAAACAGTTCAAATGGAGTGAAATGACCATTGAGGATACACATAGCCAACACTAACTAGCTTGAGATTGAAGTGAAGTTGTTCTTGTCGTTGAAAGTGTAGCAAGCATTACTGGGGTGTAATGAAGTATCAAGCTAATTTGAAGATTACATATATATATATATATATATATATACAGAAGGGGCTCTAAACATCCGTCAAGAGTAAGAAATCTTTAACGGTATTATTCCAGGGATACAACCAGTGTAGGGGAAACCTGTGGATTCATTGCTCACAATTATAAGGCTATAATAGTATCTGAAAGACTAAATTAGAGTCCCTCCACACACTCCCTCTGTAAATTTTTTATGTTTCATTGTAAATATGGAGCTTTTACTGGTGGAATCAAATGACTGCACACATTCAAACCCAAAAGATATGATAGAATTTAGAGAAAGATTGAATCAGGCAAAAGAGAGATTTACCACTTCCTACGTCAACAGCAAGAGGTAGGGTCGTATTGGCATATATAGCATCCCAATTCAACTCAAATGGGTATGCCTGCACAAACACCAAACACTCATTAGTTCTGAACCTAATACACATCTATCGGTAAGCATACTTCATATATTAGTGGGCATGTTCAAAGTCAAGTTCCATTTCCTTCATGAGGAATTAAGGCTTTGACACCTAGCATTTACTACTCTAAGTAAATATTTCCGAACATATATGGTTCTGAGGCTCCAGCTAATATGCTCCATTTCGCAGAAGAATAGTCATATTTTTTGAGTACATAACAATCATGTGGCCAGTGTTGCAAACATTGGTCAACATGTGGATGGAAGGGACTTTTGATGAGCTTGTTTATTCTTATATCATTTCCTATTTAGTGAAATCTTTGTCCTTATCCATGTATCTATTTCCTTTTCTCTATGAACACAATTTCAAGACCCTGAGACAAGAGGGATAGTTGTCAACAGATGAGATACACTAATGTGTTTCAGCTTTTTAAAATTTGTTTAAAACAGCATGTTGAGTTAGAAAGGCATACTCTATCTAGTGCCAAGAGGCCATGAAGTTTTCTCCCTTTCAGAAACTCCCAGACAATGGAAGCATTTTCAATCAAATCGGCTGTTACATAGGTTGATTTCCCAACAAATGCCTCACAAGCCTGTTTGCCAACCACAATAAGATCACAGTTCTTTTGACTAGGATTGTAAAGCATTGCCGCCAATTTGGATGCTCCAGCAGATTCTTGATTTGACGAGCTGAACTTTACAGCTCCAATCCACAAAATTTTCTGCAAAAACAATGAAAACGTGCTTCTCTGAGCATATATTGTTTTCACAAATAGATTGAACAGAAATAAAAGAATCATCTCATTGAGCAAGAGCAACCCTGAAAAAATTCTCCAAGCTATGCCATCATAAGATCACAAAAATTCTGTTACAGCTCCAACTCTCCAAGTTCTACTACTGAAGCAGTTAGTTTAATTACTTTTGACACCATTTTTATAGATGCAAATCAAAGGTCAAACATACCAATGCGATCATGCACAAGAGATATTCTATGAACTCTCATGGAACTAGTCAAAGAACACCAAATGGCGACCTCAAATTAAGCAAGTACTTTTACTTTTAGGCCTTCAGCAGAAGGAACTTCAGGATTACCTTGCACCTTGAAAGCACGGAGATAATGTCCTCCAATGTATTGGGTCCAACATCAACAGGTTTCCATCCTAAGGAACACATTTGAAATCCATAAATATCTCAAAAACTATCGTCCCAATGGTAAATACTAGAGAGACATATTCTCAAACTTTCAGAAACAAAAGTAGCTTGAGCTCACACAAATGGAGTTCCCCAAATAAGGACCAAAACTGCCGGAGAGGGATTAAAGTTTATCATTCACCAAAGGACAACAATAAAGCATAATTTCAATTGCAATGATGAGTGATTGCTATGTTGGAAATAAACCATCACCCAACAGAACTGAGAGTTTGAGATGGCTTTTTTTCCTGTAAGCTTATTTTCAGGTGATTACTAGTCTCATTTTCCAAGAACACGACAAAAGGAGAGCAATCCTGGCAATATGATGGAGCAAATAGAACTAGATGGTCCAACAGCCACCAAATGAAGTTCGTTTATACTATTTTCACTTTTTTAAAATTGTTCAGTTCTCTTGTCCACTTGCTCCTTAATCTAGCATATAAAACAGTGCAGACTTAGGGGCTCGGTTGAAGATTAAGAGATTCAACTTTACCATCCATGATATGATTAGCAGGAAAAGTCTTCATCTTCAGTGGATAATGATCGTTGACGCACCAAAAGTCTTTTGGTAATACAATTTTTACTCCTCTTGCCTTTGCAGCGTCAATTAGCATGTTGGCTGCTTCGAGTGATTCTTGTTCCACCAATTCCATAGGCACAGGTAATCCAAAAGCATGCATTATTTGAAATGCAGCATCTCCAACAAAGACTAAACCGTCACATCTAGACGCCAAAAAATGCAAGGCTGCTGCTTTCCCAGCGAGATTAGCTCCACCAATCTGCATTGCATCTCAAATTATCACTTGCAATTTGTGAACAAAAAGTTCGCTTTTTCATTTGAAGCAAGATCCTGAAAACGACTTAATGTTTAAGCAAAAGATTCTTAGATGCATACTATTGCATAATAGGGCCTTTTGTTCATCTTGATTATCTTCTTCAGTTGAGACATTCCCTCGTCAAAGTGAAATCCGGCAATAGAGGCATAGCAGAAGCTGGTAATACCAACATTTGATGCAAGAATCTTATGTGATTGGAAAAAAGCATCATTAACAAAGATATCCACCCCAGATGATAGGCGTCGTGCAAACTCTGAACAATTGGCTTGCTCCTGCTTAAACAGAGAAAGGTTCTCAACCAGAAGGATGTCAGAATTATGTCCATCTTCCATCTGAGACTGCTCAAGTCCAGAACCAAGCTCCACTGGTATGACTTTTAGTTCAAGTTCTGACGATAAAAAATCTGAAGAACACATTATTCGAATCAATTGAACTCCATTTAAAACATGTTTAGTGAACATCAAATAAACACAGTTACTGTGTCCTGGATAAGGTTTTTGATACTCTGGGAAGCTAAGCCTAAGTTCTCATATGGGGAGAAGCAGCATAAACAAAGTGAAAAGTAAGAAATTTGTAAACCTGCAACTTGTTCCAATTTGAGAAGCTGTGAATCAGCTCTCGGATGCCAGCTACTAATTAGAATTAATTTTGCCCCAGCATTGTGTAGATACGTGATGGTTGAAATTACACGAGCTGCTGACGACTGCTTTTTCTTCTGCTCCCTTAGCAGGATGTACAAATCCAATCTGACCATGACAACTTTTCCCATTAGTTCGTCCTGTGGGAAATTTCTAAGGGTTTGCACATGAGGTAAGATATCTGAATCTCTCCCGTCACGAGCTTCAGCCTAAAAGTGGATTCTTGTCTGGGTAAGATGAACAAACAGCAGACTGAATAGCACATGAAAAAAACAATAGGTATTGTCACATTATTTTTTTATGTGTTTCTTATGTTTTTTACATTCCCAATCAATTTTTCAAATAAGCTGGTAGAATTAAAGCTATCAGATTAAATTCTACATCAATTTCAAGTCTAAGGAGCTTTCAGAAAGAGCATTATATACAGAAGAGATCATAGATGTATGAATATCCTCTTGCTTTTAATTTACTTCTATGATTCAATTGCTCAAAATCTATCGTGAAGTTTCGAAGATTCATCTTCTTTAGATAATGATAGTATGCATCACATCATGAAACCAGTAACACTAGTAAGGAAAGATTAAGCTTTTTCAGTTGATGATCACATAAGCAATCTAACCAAACATGCATGTAATGATGTAAACACTTAATCTTCATGCCCATTCAAAGTGCATCAGGTAAAATAAAGGAGCACTTTGATATAATAATACTTTCCTAATTTATTGCAGAACTAACAATACTCAAACTAGTAAGTCAAGTTTTAATCATTGCAGAAAATTATAACATATGGCGTACAAAAACTGACGTTTTTTATGACTGAGAAATTCATTGTTGTTTAGCTTCGAAAGTCAGTGCGTACTAGGCCACCTCTCTACCCTTCTCCACTCAATACCTGTCTTGGTTCAACAGTTAGGTTTCACATTCGTGACATGGGAGTGCTGCACTACCTTAGCTGTTGAACCAAAACCTTGCGGCTGCTGAATAAAAGTGAGTTAATAATACTACCGGATAAACAACCACAACAATCCCGGCACTTAAAGTAAAACCAAATTTTCCAGAAAATTTTAACTCTTTTAACATACGTAACAAAATCGATGTAAGCATCTGAAATGCAACCTAACGTCAGAGCACATATTCACTTACTGACATTTCTCCTTGACGAAATGCAAGACTTTTAAATGGGACGCTGAGTGCTAATTCCAGCCAACACCAGTTGTTATATACATTACTCCACAATTATTGATTAGGAGATACAAAAGCACTTACTAATGATTAATACGCAACTCCACAATTTCCATAGGCTTGGTTATAATCTCAGATTCTTTAACAATAGCAAATACGGCAATCTGCCTATACCTCATTCATGAAAGGCAATTATATCGTTAGTTTATATCAAGAGCAGAAATGTCATCTCATTCAATTGAATATGATGCATAGAAATTCAGTTAACATGTATAGAACAAAATAACCAAAGCCTACACATTAAAACGGGGGAGAGAAAAAGATGAGGCTAATTCAGATTTATGGTTAGCGAGAAAATATGTGGATTATATGTATGTTCATTCTATAGGCCAATTCTTTAACATCAGGGATTAGGAAACAGAAGTTCACTATAGTCCATGTTAGCATAAAACATCATTTTGTAGGCAATGCACTAGTTGGACCTATAACTTAGATAGACAAACAACTGTCGAATATTTTCCTAAATGTAAGGAGAGCAAAATTATTGAAATTACCTCGTCTGGAAGCGAATGCAAATCAGCACGATCAGCTACCTCCAGATTTGAAGCTGGGAAAAAAAAACAAATTGAGAACACCGCTTGTAACAGGATAACAAGATTTTGGACTTTTTGTTCTATCGCTTGGGACAGCAATTTTAGTAATAACCTTCTGGAGAAAATTGAACCCTTTTAACACTTTGGACTGCAGAAGGCTTCTCATAAGACAAACGTGAACTAATTTGTTGCAAATCTTGAAACCTTGTACAGCCATTGTGGAAATCTGATATTCTCGGTAAAGAGTATCCTAAGAAGAAATCCATAACTCGACTCATACTCTCTTTTTTATTGTCGATCAATTTAGAACTACAGGCTGCAAAACATACGAGATAAATAATTAATAAACAAATAAATAACACAGCGTTATGTTACAGATATTTTGTTACATGGTTCAACACTGCTTCAGACTGAACTGCAAAGAATGTGTTACGCCTAATTCAAGAACTAGAGACAATTCGAGAATTGGTTATTCAACTCGTGGAAGCTGAAGGAAACTTCCGAGAGACTTGAACAAGAATTGCAAAAGAGAAGATGAGACAGAGCAGGGGATAGAAGAGTTTTTGCTAAAATCTAAATTGTTGATAAGTTGATTTTACATCAAATTATAAATGCTTATTTACTAAAATTATTGCATGTTTGTTAGCAAGCAATTTAGAAGTTATCTGATGACAAACATCATTTTTTGCAGTCCCGGAAGGATTTAGCCAAGGGGTGGAAAGAAAGATAAACAAAGGAAGAAAAATGGAATGAAGATTGCAATGATTCATGCGGATATACAACTTGGCATATGGTCGCATCAGCTGAAGAACTTCGAGAGGATTCAAGGCCAAATGATGTATGTGGTGTGGTTTGCTGCCAATCACAACTTGGTGTCTGGTTGCATAAGCTCTTATTTCCGGACTCGAATACGGAGGACACGATTTTATTTGAGGAAGTAGGAATTTTTATGAATGATATATGTTCTGATCCTTCTCATCACCTTCTCTGGCTTCCTCTCCCCCCACCCCCACCCCCGCCCCCGCCCCCGCCCCTTCTCTGTGTTTCTCTGTTCTCATCCCCATTTTCTTAATGTTCTATTCCTACTGTATTCACTTTCACAGTTAATTCCAATCAGCTTGAACCTAACAAATAAAGGTGAAGTGCTGACATGCAGTTCAACAACTTGGAAGGCGATCGCACTTCCCAAAGAACAATGATCATGTGTATGCAGTTCAGTGGCATGGTTTTCAACAGCACGCTCAACAGAAGAAAACTGCAGAGGTTATTCATTAAAGATGCTGTGCAACTACACAACCTCCGGTAAAGTTAATCTGCAAAGTGCAATCTGGAAATTTCATGTGGACCGTGCCAAAACATATAAGTACAATCTTTGAGCACATATTGGTAACTTTTGGCCAGGAGAAGAAGCCTTGAAGCAGAAATTCATCATAAAACCATCATCCAAGTGAAGAATCAAAGAATTGTATTCATTATTCCTTCTACAAGTACATATACTTATACTAAAAAATCAGTAGCTATGAGAAATCCAACTGCTCTTAACCAATAGGGAGCTATCTAAGCACATGGCAGAGCTAGTTCTTTACCTACGGGGTCGGTCGAACCCATTAGATTTCGTCCTGTATTTGTCTTAAATCATCTATCAAATATGTACAAATTATTAATTTAGAACCCAATAACTTAAATGAACTAGAATCCTGAACCCAAAACTTTAAATCATGGTTCCGCTTCTGTCTAAGCAAGCTAACTAATTAACTAACTGTATCTACTTAAACTACCCAAATGCAGAAATAACTTCCTCTTAATTAAAATAAACTAACTAAACTGCAAGCCAAATTTGTGCATCAATACTATTGCTCAAACTTCTGACAGTGGCAGAGCCACCCTTATCGCTGTTAAATTAAACTGTATAGATAAGTAAAATTTCTTTTTTTATTTATATACTATATGTTGAAATGAAGGGGAGCCTTGGCGTAACTGGTAAAGCTGATGCCACGTGATCGGGAGGTCACGGGTTCGAGCCGTGGAAACAGCCTCTTGAAGAAATGTAGGGTAAGGCTGCGTACGACAGACCTTCGTGGTCCGGCCCTTCCCCGGGCCCCGCGCATAGCGAGAGCTTAGTGCACCGGGCTGCCCTTTTTATACTATATGTTGAATTCCCTCGACTTTTTCCTTTATTTGTTTCTTTATATTTTGACTCTCCTTAATGAAAATCTTAGCTCCACCGCAGCTACCATTTATTTGTGCATCACAAGGTAGCTAAACAATCTCAAACGACTTGTCTATCAAATCCTATGTTATCTTTGTTCGGACATGCCTCATTCCAATACTTCTACACAAATTAAAAAGACTTTACTGACAAACAACAGAACTAAACAGTGATGCAAAAATACGTTAAATTTTACTAAGTTTCTGAGATTACCTGAAATGGATGAAATAAACAGTGGTCTGTTCCTTCTACTTCTGCTTGTCTTTTGTTTGTTTGAGAGGGAGGGAAGGAAGATAATATGTTAAGAGGAATTAAAAGAAGCAGCAAAAAAAGGAAAAATGTTAATTGCAATAACATCCCTCTATATTCTAGGATAATACATATACACCCTTCTACAAATATGAACTACACTATCCTCCCTCAACATAAGCTTTAATATATAACGTTTCATTCACACTCTCTTTTCTTTTTTCTTTTTCTAAGATTTTACATCTTTATGAGACGATTAAATGTTATTATTTATGGTAATTTCAAATTCAAAGATTTATTTTTTTATTCCTAATTTAATTCAAATTTCTATGTTTAAAATTACTACGATTTTATTCAATTCTCATTGGAAAAATCCTTGATTCTTGAATATTTTTATAAGACATATTTCGCGTGTACATATAATTACGAGGAATAAAGGAGAGACTAAGAAGGACAATAAACAAATAAATGTGTGTGTATATTGTTGTTTATTGTTTTATGGTCAAATTAATAAACATAAATTGTTTTACTCCAAGCTTAATTAGAACGAAGATACTCAAGATCTATATCCTTGCTCTTTTCTTCTTGATATTTTAATTAAATTTATCCAACAAGCATACTTCGTAACTTTAGTGTATTAAAGCTAGTAAATAAGGTCGTACTAGTTTAGCTTTAGATGATATGCCAAAAAAGCGAAGATTGTTGAAAAGCATGAATCCCAGAAGTGTACATCTAAATATAATTTGAATATGTTAAAGGTGAAAAAATTTAGTATCAAAATTTATGACTATGATTCCATATCACAAAAAATTTCTAATTCCTTTTCGGTTTTGGAGTTCTCAACAACAAACACCTACCCCTCTATTAGAATAGAAATTCATAAAAAAAATTAACATTTTTTTTGTTACTCTTTATGCGGGACTGGTTGTCCAACGATTCATCGCTCAATCACTGAATTCTATATTTACTTTAGTTCCAATCTAATTTCGTAGGATTCTAAAAAAAACGAATAGTTGCCCGCTAGTACAGAAGCTGAATACAAAGCGTTAGCTATCATTGTTCCAAATACCAATCCTCCAAGTTTAAAAGAGAAAAAGTGGTTTGAAGGCCCTTATGTTTTTGGCTAGAGAGGGACCGAAGTAAGACAGTGAAAGAGAGGGACTTCTTTCACGTACTAAAAAGAAGACTTTTCTCATAATGTCCGGCTGATACTCACTTAAAATACTTAACTATTGGACTATACTCAAAGTAAAAAAAAATCCCATACGACATTTAAGGGGTTGATTTTCTTTTTCTTACTTCTAAATCACAATTTCAACATAACTTGAATATAAAAAAAGGGGGAAAAAAAAAAGAACATGACTTGACTTGAGAATTATCCAAAAATGAGAAAGAAAAACGATTGGCAATAAATAGTGAAAATACAGGGACTACTGCTGCAATAAACTTAGTACTGTACCTTTTAACTGACTAATAATTAAGTCGGGTCTGTGTAAGTATCGGATCCAAATACAATTCGGATCCACGCTAGCTGCTAAATCTTCAAAGTACAAACAAACACCACCAATCAAGCTCACTCTCTTGATCTCCGCCGTCCGAATTTATCCCTCGCCGGCCGCCGATCTATTCTACGACCAAGATGGGTGCTGGTTTCCTCGTTGGCGTCATCGGCGTTCTAATTCTTTCTCACGCTGCCTATTCCACTGTCCAATGTAATAACCCCCTTTGCTTTTAATTTTTGTTCTCCTTTTTTTTATTTATTTGTTTAAAGATCCAAATTTTTATTGAATTTCAGATAGAGCTTTGCTCAAGATTACTGAGGAAGAGTTTTCTGGTCCCCCCATCAATGTAAATTTTCGTTTATTAGTCTTTGTTTGAATTTACAGAATTGCCACTATTGATAAAAATTGAATCTTTAGATTGATCTACTATGTATTGGGTAATGATGTGCAGGTTGTGATGGAATTGATAGTTAGTTTAGTATTATGCTTGTGGGCTGCACTTGCTGCTCCTGGAAAATTCAAGTCAATCCATCCTCAATCTGAGGAAAACAGGTACTTCAATCCATTCTTTTAAAATTGGGGCTTATGTATTTTCCTGTAATTTTTATTAGCATTTGTAAAATATTTGCCCGACAGGAGTTTTGGATGGAATAGCATAGTTAATGAGAATTCATATAGCCGACCCAACTTGTTTGGACCGAAGCACAATGGTTGTTGCTGTTGGGGCTTGTTTATTTTTGTCATATTGTTTCGTGTTAATGGAATTTTTTGGTGTCCTAGAGACGTGTGGGGATATAGATCATTGGTAAAAACACTAGATGTGAATACTTGCTTGTACATATCCTATATGCATTTATATTTTGATACAAATTCCATTCTTGTTTTTTATGACGTGGTATACGGCCAACTTGCGTGCAACAGGTCGCGTGTAACTCTAGCCACCAAGGTTGGACGGAAAAATCAACTAGTGTGTTTTGCATTGCAGGGTTTTGAACCTGAGACCTCATGTTTCTTTTCCCACTTCATTGACCACTAGGCCGCACCCTTGGGTGCTAAATTCCGTTATTCTCAAGCACTCACTACCACTATATCATTTTTCTTTCTCTAAGTCGATGAACAACTAGGACTTTACATCATTCATGAAGTGCTCCTCAGCCATCAATGAATATCATGTAGAAATCCTCCTTCCTCTCCTAATAAAATTTCATCTATTTCTTAGCAAAAATATAGACTCTCTATTCTTACTGTCTCACAGGTCTGAATGCTCACTTGTACAGATCCTCTATGCGTTTATATTTTGACATAAATTCCATTTTTCTCAAGCACTCACAAGCAGGGCCGAATCCAGCCTTATAGATGTGGGTCATTTGAACTCATAACTTTTACGCTAGAACTCGATTTATCTATGTAAAATTCAATGGAATCGTTGAAAATATTGAACTATGAAGTATGAACCTATAACTTAAACAAGGTGACGGGTTCAGTTGTTGGAACCTGAGTCATGAACCCACATAGAAGTAAAATCATGGATCTGTCTCTGGTCACAAGACTTCTAGTGGCACTATATCATTTTTTTTCTCTAAGTCAATGAGTAACTAGGGCTTACCTCGTGCATGAAGTGCTCCTTGGCTAGTTTGGAGGCAGGGCTAGGCCATTGAATATCATGCGGAAATCCTCCTTTTCCCTATAAATTTCATAGCAATAATATAGGCTCTATAAATTTCCATAATTTTTTTTGCATGTAGCGTTTGTTGTAATCTAACATGTGTAAATCTAAACTAGTTCTCTGTCACTCTTGTAATATCCCTAAATGTTTGCTTTATCTTCTTTTCTCGAAGTTTGAACAGCTTTAACTATATCTTTCGTATTTATTTATCACAAGTAAGGTAGACTCTTTCGCTACTCGTTTGGTATGTTCTTTTGTTGTTGTTTTACTCCTTAAAACAAAATTCGTAGCTTGGTGAGTCATACTACAACTTCTTGAAGGCACTTCAGAACCTCCACAAGGATACCATTTGAACCACATGCTTTTCTGACTCTCATATTTCATGGCGTCCTTTACTTTAGGGGACACAATGCTTCGAGTGAGCAGCTAACTTTTTTTTGTTTTTGTTTTTGTCATGGATGTATAAATCTTTAAAGTTATCCCTGTGATTTCTGTTGAACAAGTGATCGGACTACTATCTCCATCTTTCTTTGATTTCACTACCTCCTATTATAACTTGTTGAGAATCGTCTTTAATACAACTTTGTTCAAATATTTACCCCTCATCCCTCTCAGCCATGCTAGCTTATACATTTCTTTATATCTAGCTTTTAGTACAAGTCGTCTAAGGATTTTTCATGGGCTTTGTCAGTAGCCTTCTTGTCTTCTCTCTTCACACTCTTATGCTTTCCATTGGTTTTCCATCTACTGCTGTTGATAACTTCCTATACCACTCTTTTGTTTTTCTTTGTTACCTTGCATCTTATCATTCCAGTGTCACAATTACTGTGGTCGAGGTCTTATACTTTTAGATATAGCTATACACTTGCTACATTTAATGCAACTATTCATTTTCTTCCACTGAAAAACTGTGTTAGCTTCTAACTCCAATGCTGTCTCCTTCAATAACTTGTCCTTAAATGCAATTTGGTGTGTACCATTTAGTAACCTATAGAATCCTCGGTGCTTGCAGCAGTCCTTCTGTTTTGCCCCAGACTTTCGCTTCACATCTAGAGCCGCCCGTCTATTTTGGGTGTTTAGAGTTACGCCTGGTCCGGTCGGCAAGGATGAAGTCTAATTGACTGTGATACCTACTTTTAAATGCTATCAAGTGTGATTCCCTCTTTAAAGTAGGTTTTGGTAAATTTTGATACTTGGTCACACCTATATTTTTCCGAAATTTAGTATTGGTTTCCTTATAATGCAGTTTGCAGAGTATAGAGTAGAGACAATTTGCTTTCAGTTTTCTCATTTAATCCTACTTGATGAATATAGACACTAATGAGGTTGATTGTATTCTTTTGCCGCACTGGTTTTAATAAGACAATATCATTAATTCTCTCTATACCTGTAACTTTGTCCATAAGTCATAATTTTGTGATGACTCCTTCCTACTTATAGCTACCGCAGGATACCTCAAATTATGACTTGTGTTGTTGATCCCTTTACCTTTTTCCATATCCATTTAGTCTCTTGTGGATACATACATGCAATATTAACCTTCCCTCTTTTTAAAGGTATTCACTAGTTCTAGGTCTTTCCTGTGAACAAGTCTAAGATGTCTCTCTTCATCTAGCTTTTTTATCCTCAGTTTCAAAAATTCCCAGGATCCTTTCTATCACTACCATGTTGATGTGGTAGGAGTAACTTCTTTATCCACACCCGTGCATGGCGTATAGACCCTTGTTTATACTCCCTAACATCCAATTACTCATGACCAGATGGTTGTCTTTCTCTCTCTCTTTTTTTTTTTAAATTATTATAATTGAGAAATCCCGAGGGTGGCGCAAGATTGGAACTCGATGGGTAATGAGCCTGTCTCTCTACCCGTCTCCACCTAAATACCAGGCTCAAATCCATGGCGTGCATATAGGGGTGGCAAATGGGCGGGTTGGGCTGAATTTGGGCGGGTCAAGATGGGTTAGATCAATAAATGGGTCATTGCCCAACCCAGCCCAAAGTGTACTTGGGCTAAGATAAGATGGGCTGGGTCAAGATGGGCTAAATAATGGGTCATAACCCAACCCGCCCAACTTGACCCATGTTTTTGAACCATGCTCATCTTGCATTAAAAAACCTTTTACCTTAAAATGTGTAAATTGAAAAATATTTTGCGGGTGGGTTTGTAAGGGGTGAGAGGGTAGGGTGGGTGGGTGGGTGGGTGCAGAAAAACGAAAAAAACAGAAAATTAAAAATACAATTTTTTTTTTGAGGGGGTTTGCCCCGGGGGAGGGTGTGTGTGTGTGTGTGTGCAGAAAAACGAAAAAAAAACAAAAAATTAAAAATACAAAATTGAAACAGAAAAATTGGGTGGGGGGTTAGGGGGTATGGTGGGTGAGTGGGTAGTGCATAAAAATAAAAAAACAGAAAATTGAAAATACAAAAAGAAATAGTAAAAACTTTTTTTGAGGGATTTGCGCACAGGTGTAGGGGGTAGGGTGGGTGGGTGGTGCAGAAAAACAAAAGAACAAAAAATTGAAAATACAAAAAAAATGTAAAATTGGGGCAACTAAGTAAATTTCTAGATAAGTTGGGTTGAGATCCCTTTGTTTTGGGTGAGTTTCATGGGTTGTATTTGGGCTGCTACATGGGTCAGAATGGGTCATAAAAAATAAAAAATAATGGGTTACCTTGGTTCAGCCCAAATTGACCCATGAGCTAAAATGTTTTTAGAATCTCTGGGCAGGTTGGATGGGTTTGGGCTCAAATTGCCACCCCTACGTGCATATGATGCACTCTTACCACTAGACCGAAGTCCTGGGTGGCTGATGGTTGTTTTTCTTACAGTCAAATCCAATTTGCATAGGTTTATATTCAGTGATTTCGGGTAAGCAATGTAAAGAAAAATATGATGCAGAAAGAGATCATGGGAAGCATATTTCATATTTAGAAAATATAGTTGGATATTGACTTGTTAGAAAATTTGGGTACTGGAATTGTGAGGGCTCTTTTGAACTTATACATGCAGCAGCCTGTTATCTTTTTGCATAGACCCTTTGCAATGCAAAGGCAATGTGAGGGAGGGCGAGAGAAGGAGAGCACGTATGGATGGTATGGAATCCATAAGCGGATGTACGGGTCTTTGTTACGAATATGTGAAGCCTAGAGATGAGTTTATTCCAAATTGACTGAAAAATCCGGGGTAGGAGGTTGTAGGGCATCTATAATAGAAAACAACTGGAGCGCTGAACAACAAGTCAGCGAAAGCTTTTATGTACTTTTGTTCCTGGTTTCTCCAGATTTGGATTACATGACCCTCCTTTAAATTCTAGGAAATAGTTCATATTTTCAGGGCATTTATTTTTTGGACAACATTTCCTTACCTTTCTGGTGTTTAACTTCATGTACAGCTCAGTGAGAATTGGTAGCAAAAGTCAATTCATTTGCCCTTACGGTGTTCAACATATGTCTATATTATTAGATATCTCATGTATCTCTATTTTGCAGGGTGGTCGCATTGCCTGCCAATCTGGATTTCATGATCTTTAATCACCGCGGAAAGATATTTCCTCTGGAAGCTGACTTGAAATTGAAGTGATGGGATGGACAGATTTGGCATTCATGAAGTCAACAAATTGTCACCCTCCAAACCAGCCCCATCTTTCCTTATTATCTCAAGGATCGCTTTAAGATAGTTTTGATATTGAACTGATTCGATTACTTGAGCAGCATTAGTTGAATGTACTTGTTAGAGGGCAGACGGGAAAGACGTTTTTCTCAGTTACATATTTCCATTTTTGTTTGCTTAGATTTTATTTGTATGTTTAGTTTTCAGAATAGTTCAACACTGGAACTATATAATTACCCTGTTTTTCATAATTTCAGGAGTTATGTTCTTTACCCTCTTTAAGAGGGACATTATTGTTGTTGAATGAAGAAAATGATCTATATCTCCTTATTTTCTGCTAGCTCTCATTTTCTAAAACGACATAGGTCTCCTGATGTCTACATTCTTGTCAAGCCAATATATGTAGTCGCGCTACGATAAGACGGTGTATATTTTTTGCAAAATTTCTAAGTGTTTAAACAAAGATCAATCATACTTCTAAGTTGAAGACCCTATAGCTTTTCAAAAAGACGTTTATATAGAGCAAAACTTAAAGAGAGGAACTTTTCTATTTTCAACACTCACTCTGAAGAAAAATGGGATGGTCAAGAGGTTGTGAGTTCGAGGCACCCCAAGAGCAAGGTGGAGAGTTCTTGGAAGGAAGGATGGCGAGGGTCTATTGGAAAGGGTTGTTGTTGTTGTTGTACTATGAGGGAAAATGGGGAGCAAAGGTCTTGGTGGCTTTGGATTATATTTCTTATTATTTCCATTCAGTTTATTGCACCAAAATCATAATGACTCTCTTGTAACGCGAAATAACTCAACTATGCCTATAAATCACAAGTTGCACCTTCCTCCCTCAACCATCCTAGCAGTTGGAATGAAATATTACCCCCTATTTTAGTAAATTGCCAGGTAAATCACAATAAATTCCAGCTTCGTGATAACATTGACCCTTCTTGTTCTTGTCATACAGCTTAGTTTAGGCCAGTCCAAACTTGCATGCCCGGATCACATGGATAAAATAAACGACACAAGCTGCCTTGAGTTTCATGAATAACTGACAACATCCACTCAAAAATCTTTAACAATGGCTGGATATTGATGCAAGATTATGCAAGTAGACGGCGAATGTAATTTACTGCAGTATACAGTTAAAAGAAAAATCCCTTACACAAATCTTCTAGCATAAAAGTATAATCCAACAGAAAATATCTAAAGAAAGGAATGATACATAAACCCCTCTAAACTTGGCTCTATTTGCAAAACTTGCACAGCTGAACAATGATGTGTTACCTCACAGCTTGATCTTCTAAAACAGCAGAAGTAACTAAAAGCACACGGGAGATCTAGACATCTAGTGAACGTTACAACCGAGAATCTATACAAAAAGAGAAATACTTAAACTAGAACAGTAGAAAAGCCAAGAGTAGCTTCTCCTACTTGGAGCAATTACTGTTTAGCTATTTGTCTTTCTGAAACAATAAAGAAAAACTGCCTTCAGCATACCTATGAACACAACAGAAGTTACAACTCCACAAGGTTTTAAGAGCATAAAAAAACTGTTAGTCTGGACTATAAACAGCAAGAAATTGAAGATGAGTAGACAAGATTTTTAAGGCAAACCACAGGTATGTTCTCTATCGTGAGTACTAACTAAATGATACTAAATGCCAATGGCAAAGCGCATGTAAAAACATCCTTTTAATATAACTCAACAAACTACACTACCACTTTTCTTTGACCAACTAACAAAGTAATTTCCTTCATATATCATTAAACTTTAATTTGGTTCAAGCCGTGGAAACAGCCTCTTGCAGAAATGCACGGTAAAACTGCGTTAGACCCATGTGGTCCGGCCCTTCCCCGGACCCCGCGCATAGCGGGAGCTTAGTGCACCGGGCTGCCCTAGATCATTAAACTTTAATTTGAGAATTTTAATCAATGTAACAGAATCACAAAACTTCCCGTCTATGATCTGACTAAACAATCAAATCATCAAACCTTTTCAAATTTGGCTCCTTGGCTGTGGTACAGGAAATATTGTAGGTAGGGTATTGCAAGTACTTGAATTATAGCTTGGTGCTTGTTTATTAGATGAGACAGATATGATAGTTAAAATTTGGCTTTGTGGGTAGTTTACTATTTACATTATAGACAGGGCCAGGCAAGACACTGGAATATAGCTTGAGTCTACCGTTAGTCCCTGAGTTACCAGACTTCTAATAATAAAAACCAATCTGTATGAAATGAGAAAAAGACTGTAAAAGGAACCAGTTCAGTCATTTTCCTAATTAAGAGAACAAAAGCAACAACAAATATAATTTTTTCATCAACTTTCACGCTTCATCCATCAACCCCACATTCAAACTTCGGCATTAAAATCTGAATAATGAAAATTTCACAGCCATCAAAAGCAAATAGATACAAAGATCAACACCACTGTTCATAAAGATCTTGCTTTCCTACTTTATTCCCTCCTTTTCATTTGCTTATTCCTTTTCTCTGTTTGTGCGCGAGTGAGTGTGTATGTGTGTTTGTGTTTTTCTTTCATCTTTATAGAGGGGAGGGGGAGTGGAGCAAATAGAAAGAGAAACTTCATTCGCAAAAGTAAAAGATTCTCACTGAGAAAAATTCATTGGAGAACGAACAATGACTAACCTCGAAAAAATGCTCTACACTACATCTCAACATCCAGATAGACTCTGTGACATTCACAGAAGAGTTACAGTATGGCTGACTTTTACCTAAACCTAATCACTTGCTGCTGTTTTGAACAGGGAACGGAAGTACCCCATCAAGCTAACCAATCCATGAACTAATTTACAACTGGGTTAACTCCTGCTGATTTTCCCTAGATTGCCTTAGTATTAACTCGGCTCTCCTCTTCTTATCATCTCTTTCTTCATCTCGCCGGAAAAAGGAAGCTTTTCTCTCAGAACCCTTTTTCAAAAGCCTCAGATCCAAAGAATCACCTAAGACTTTCTTTCCAGTTCTAAAATCTAAACAGACAGCAGGCCTCTTGTCCGGAAGATTTTTCTCCGCGCCATCTACTGTTTCGGAAAGCCCATCCTTCATTGCCTCAATTGCAGGAGAGAATGTCTCCAGCAAAGAAATGTGATTTTTATCGTTTACCTCACTGGAAAGTTTAGCTGGAAGAGAAACTACGTCCACATCTTTCTCACCAGGTTGAAAAGGTTTTGCAAGAAATGGATTTTCGCTTTTACTAACACTTGATGCAATATCAACATCATCTGACGGCTTAGAAGTTGATGCTACAGCTGAACCATTGCACACCAATCGCTGCTGTAAATTTAACAAAGATCTTTCTGCCTTCCTTCGCTGCCTTGCTAATTCAATTTTATCAGCTCGAGGATCTGATGCCCTCTCATTCCACGTAGCGGTCTGTATATAAGTATGGGGATCAGGAAATGCAGGCAACCACGGCGGTACGTGCTTAAATGCCGGTGTTTCACCAATTTGTGAAAAACTGGGTATCATCCTCCGATTCTTTACCACCGGAAAATGTGGAAGAGGTTGAGAAAAGGGAACCTCTTCAGCAGATTCCACATACTCAATCATCTCCCTAACAACACCAGAATTTAACCCACAATGGTTCACCTCCGATGCGCGCAGAAAGCCAGTGGAGGCACACATATCCTCTAATCCTTGAATTACATCAAACACGTTGCATTGTGTTCTCCCAGCTAAATTAGCACCACTACTAGCAGTTTTTCCTAGGTCAATTATATACTTAATTGCAACGTCTGCAAGCGATTCAAGGGCAGATTCATTGAAGCTCTCAAACCCAATGCTTTCACATATTTGAGCCACAGCAATCCTCGAAATTGATCGTCCGAACTCGTCGAAACCAGCTCTTTCTTCCCTGATATTATCAGCATTACTCTCTTTCTCCCTTTTACCCTTCGCATTACCTCCATCGGTCATATTCAAATTCTTGAATCATTTAGGGTTTCTTTTACTCAAAAACCTCACCACTCAGCTCAAACTCGTGTCTATAACAGAAAAGGTTCACAACTTGGCAACGTTATAAAAATTCTGACAACTCAAAAGTGCACGCTGAACCAAAGAATCTGAATTCTCAAGAAACTCAATATGCAGTTCAAGATCTCTACACCCTACGTTGCAATACATAAAACCCTAGGTCTTAGGCTGCATTAAGGAGTAAAAGAACAATCCCAATTGCCCAAAGTACAAGTAGGCAGGAATTATCAAACTACTGGCTTTTCCCAAAAAATAATAGAACAACTCTGTGACGCTAATGAGAACTCCAGAACAAAGAATCAGTGAATTCTTCAAGAAAATCCAAAACGGACCTCAACGATTCAAGTACTCCACTTGGTAATTAATAAAACCCTAGGTATTAGGCAGCATTAAACGAGTATAAGTACAACCCCAAATGCCCAATGTACAACTAGAAATGTAAGAGGGACTGTATAAAAGTGAATACTTACAGCTGATTTAGAGAGTAATTGAACTTGAGAAGGGTTTAATGAAGAAATCTGATAAACCCTAACGTTACACAGAAATTAAGTTTTGGATCGAGAAAGTGGAAGGTCGAGTAGAGGAGCGGGACCTTTTTTATAGAAAATTTTACATTCTAATAATAGCACATAAGTCCATCTAGTTTAGGAAAATCACAATTGAGCCTCGTACGATTGTGAGAAGAAGTCCTCAAAAGTCAAAGCCCACAACTAAGGGTTAAACTATGATTTTTTAAACAATTTTTTATTACATTTGGGGTTTGGGTGGGGAGAGGAAATGGAAAAGAGATATTATAGTGATTAAAGTATAATTAGCCTATTTATTAATGAGGGTATTTTTTTTAAAAGATTTGAGCGTCTCCAAAAGTCATTGATGTTTTTAGTCCCGTAGCCATGCCTCATTGATCGACCTGACTTAATTTTTAGTTTCCTTAAAACTCAAAGATACAATGATACGAGCCTATAAAATAGATCATATTCAAGTAAGATCTTTATTAACATAAGTTAAACTATATCGATTCACATAACTTAATATTTTTTCTTAAAAACATTATCGAAGGAATTAAGTTATATATACTATCAATATAATCAAATATATTACAACAAATCAATTAGTTTATTTTCTAAAAGTGATTATCAACTAATACTATTATAAATATTTTACTTATAATTAAGGGGCAACCCAATACACAAGGTATTCCGCATTTACGCTGGAAGCGAGAAGAGCCGCACTCTAAAAGAGTGTGGTGTAGGAAGCTTACCTTGATGCTAGCATCAGTGGCTGATTTCACGGCTCGAACTCGTAATTTATAGGTTATATAGAGACAAATATTTTACTTATGATTATTTTCTGAAAAGTCTGAGAAGTTCAAGGGGGAAAGTGTGAAACTCCAAAAGTTATCAATACCACAATTGCAAAAAGAGCACATATAATTTGTTCCATTGGAACACTATTGGGATAAGCCCAGAAACCTACGTTTTGATAAGCAGAAGAAGAAGAAGAAGAAGAAGAAAATGGAGAAGTACTTTGGGAACGCGTACCGGGGCGACCCGGGAGTGCCACACGCCGACCCGGAACGGTTCGTGAACATATGGATAGGGTCCGCTGCTTTCTCCGCCCTCACTTTTATCAATCCCTACATGTGGACTCTCTCCAATCAATACAAGTACTCACTTTGAATAAATGTCTCTTTTTTTTCTCTCCATATTTTTTGTTAATTTGATAAAGGGTTAATCTTTATGCCACTAATTTCTTGTTCTATTTAGTATGCTTACAATAATTTTGGAGTAGCATCAACTTGTGGTTATAAGAGAGCTAAGTAAGAAGCTTATGGGATTAGCAAAGCCCTATCTAAAAGCATTAGATGACTTGTACTACGTAAACGTTAGGAAACGGGAAAGGGAGAAAGTTAGGAAGATGTGTAAGTTAGCACGACTGAGAAAAAAGAAGGTTAAAATTTGAACCAAGTTACGCGTATTAGCAAATGATCCCCAACAAGTTTTGACAAGAGATAGTACGGTCAAATAGAGATGCAAATGGTATTTGGATCAATTGCTTGATGCAAATAATGAGACTAACATCACAAAACCTTTGCTTCACTTGTAAAATTAGGTTTGAGAGATGCAATGGAAAATATGAAGGCTAGAAAAGCATGTTGTCCAAGTGATTCTCTAAGGTTTAGAAGTGTCATGGAAAGTTTCGAGTAGTGTGGATAACCAAGTATTCAAGGATATGTTAAGGAGTAGAAAGATGCCAAAGCAGTGGACAAAGAGTGTGTATGTGTGTGTTTATCTATATATATATGTGTGTGTGTGTGTGTTTAACCAAGAGTGTGTGTATATTTATGTGTGTGTGACCAAGTTTCGAGTAGTGTCGCTAACCAAGTATTCAAGGATATGTTAGCACAAAAATAAAATAAAATAAAAAATATATGTGTGTGTGGGTACAAAGGAGATACTCAAATTTGTGCTAACTATGATGGTATTAAATTTTATAGGTTATATGATGAGACTTTGGGAAAGAGTGATGAAGCATAGACGTAAGGACATTGTAAGGATAATTGATATCTAGTTCGAATTTGTACGTCTAGATATGCAACAATCGCTATTTTGGTTAGGAAAGTTGATGAATTCATAGAAAAAGAATTATTTGCATACTCTATTCATTGGTTTATAGAAAACATATGATACAACACCAATACAAGTCAATTGATAAGTGGTTGAGAAGAAATAATATTAATGAAATATATTGATTCTATAGAAGTTATGTATGAGAGAGCAGTCACAAGTTTGAGATAGTAAAGGACAGTAAGAAGAGTTTCCACAACCATGGGTTACCAGGGATTCGCATTATCCCATATTCGTTTACCTAGTTATCAATGAGCTAACCAATAGTATTCAAGATGAGATATTTGCAGATAATATTGTGTTAATTGCTGAAACAAACAGGGAAATCAAACAATAACTAGAAATATGGAGAAACTCTCTAGAGAGTAATGTTTTAGGATAAGTAGAAGTATGTACCTATAAGAAGAAGGCAGGTGAGGTGAAATTAGATGGGGCTATGGTGTCTAAATGCAAACTACTTACTATTTAGGTGGTCTTTCAATAGAATGGCTTGATAGATAAAAATATTACTTGTATAATTAAAATAGGAGGATTGCTATGGGAGCTTTACATAAAAAAAAATCGAGGAAAGTTTCGTATAACGGTTGTAATAACAAAAAGGTATAGAGGAGTGCATGTTGGGATTCTATAGTCCAACATATCCAACAAGAACAACAACATATCTAGTGTGATTCCACAAGTGGGGTCTTGGAAGGGTGGTCTAGACCTTACCTCTGCCTTTGTGGGGTAGAGAGATTGTTTCCGATAGACTCTCCGATCAAGAAAAGCGTTTTTCAAAACAAGTTTGAAAAATAGAAGAGTAAAAATCCTATGAAGAAAAAATTGTACAACAAAAAAGTAATGACAACTAAAGATAGTACAACTAACCAAAGTAAAAGAAATATCAGTAGTTATAAAATTGAAGAGTAAGATAAAGATAGTATAACAACAATAATACTGGTAAGGAGAAGAGGGAGCAACTAAGGTGCTCTAAACTAGAATGTTTCCCACATAAAGGAGAGGATTCACTCAACAACCTACTAACCTTCCATCTTATTCGCTCGTCTACCTACTAACTTTCTACCATAATCCTCGGCCTCTATGCTTTCCTTTGTAGGGTCATGTTCTCGGTGAGCTGAAGATGTGCCATGTCTTGTAATCATCTCTCGCCAATTCTTTCTCGGTCTACCTCTACCTCTCTTTATACCTATCACTGTCAACCTCTCGCACCTCCTTACTGGGGCACTGTGTTCCTCCTCTTCACATGCCCAAAGCATCTCGGCCTCACTTCTCGCATCTTGTCCACCACGAAGACCACTCCCAAAAGTCCAACATGTCCATAAGCTGGTGGATGTACCTTACCTTATCAAAAAAGTATTAAGATGGATGTGCGCCCACTTAAGATTGGATAAAAAAAGAAATGCTCATATGTTAAAAGGATACAAGACTACAAGTAGCGTATATAAAGGATGAATGAGAGAGGTCATGTAAGATGCTTTTGTAAGATCATGCAAAGATCTCCAAATTAGCTAGTCTATAGATAAGTAGTGAAGGGACATGTTAGAATTAGAAGGCGCTATGGTGGGATCTTCACGGATAGAAAAAGATTGCAGGCAGTTTGATAATGATCGTACAATATTGCGATGAAACATATAACTTGTACAAATCTAAGTGGATCCCTCTTGTTCCTGTTTAGTCCCCTTATCTGAGTCAATCGCTAGAACTACTATTTTTGGTCTATGATGCAAAAATGGGGGAAAATCTAGATCAACCTCAGATTTATCTTACTTAACCATTCGGAGATCCATTCGTTCTTCTTTTCTCTGATAGATGGGCAGTACTTCCGTTTGTTTTGACTCCTTTGCATGCATGGGGGGCAATCTGAAAAGCCAACATTTCTTGGAACACTGACGTATGAAGTGAAAATCTCATGTATGATTCTGTGGAGTGGCAAAGGGTGACTTATCTGTCATCCCAAGTCAAACGCAGTGGGCGCTCGAGCACCCATCAAACTCTATGTGAATCCACCCTCAATCTCAACAGGTGATGCCAACTAGTTGAGAATTAAGGTTTAGTTGTTGTTACACTTACACACCTTTCTCGGCCTTTTGAAGTGTTGTTAGACTTACGTTAGGTTTAGTGTGTCACTAATCTTTATTATTTGGTTAGGAAGTTATGTCCGTCTAAGGATAACGAGTTTATCTAGAGAACCTCTAGTCTTTAGACTTCTAATTTGCTTTTAAGACAAGTTATTTAGTATTGAAATAAAATAGGTCCTAGTAGAGCATAATTGATATAGGAATTCGTATAGCGGAATGCAACTGATTTAGGATCAGGCATGTTATTGATGGTTGAGTGGTATATTTTATTTTGAAAAGGTAAAGGTTTCCTTGAATGGTTTTGCTCCATTCTTTAAGCTTCTGCTTCAAAGCTTTCAATTTAAAAGATAAAATAAAATTAGGCCTCCCTTCGCCGATAAAAGACTGCCACCATCCTTTAATTCTATCACTGAAGCCATCAGTTTGCAGCCACCAATTTTCAAACTTAAAATAAGACCTAACAGGTTCCCAATTTCCACATTGAAGCATCGGGGGTGTATTGTATGATCAGATGTGATTCTGTGAAGTGTAGTCTGTTTGATGTTTCTGAAACCTTCATTCCAGTCCACTGAGATAAAAAACCTATCCAATCTTGCTGCTATATCATGCCAATCACCTTTCCTCCTTGTGTGTGTCCCTCCTGCCAGTTGAAGATCCACCAATTCCATGTCCTCAATGAACTATGAAAACTCAGTCATAGCCTTATTTATTGTGTTGCAGTTCGTCTTCTCTGATGAGATATCCCTACAAACCACCCAAGGCCCAGTAAAAAGACCTCTGGCACCAGCCAACTCCCATCAAACTTTTTCTCTTTCTTTTCTATCGTTTGGAGCATATACACTAGATAAATGCCAAGTAAAATCTTGAGTTTTTCCAGAGAACTTACAAGTAATTGAATAAGAACCTAAACTACTGACCTCCCCTTCCCAAATTCTGCTATCTCAAAGTACTACAATTCCCCCTCTAGTCCCACTAGCTTCCAATTGTGCAAACTTTCCCCATCTATTTGCTCGAAATTCTTTAATAATTTCCCTAATATCCCCTTCTACCTTGGATTCTTGGAAGCAATAAACATCTGCTTTCCAACTTTGAATTAAACTCTTGATCATCAATCTTTTCCTGGAGCGATTTTGGCCCCCTCACATTCCATGAGATAATATTCACCTTCAATGATCATGAATAATAATACTTCCCCCCTACTTCTGGTACCATTGCTCATGAGTTTGCTCCCAATATCTTGGTTCTTCACTTCTTTAGAAACTTTTCTTTTTGGAGTTTCTGTCATCCGCATATCTGAAGGTTCTTTGTTTGCTTGCCTCTTCTCATCAATCTTCATGAATAACTCTAATGTTTCTTTCTCGCCTCCTCGGAATTCCACTCCTTCGAACTCTGGATCCTTTTCTATCTCTGCATGTTGTAAGTTCAGAGGTTGTGCATCTTCAATTACCCAGCCCACTTCTTTGCTTCCTTCACTTGTCTGCGTGTTCTCTCCTTCTGGAGTTTTGAGATAATTACCACATTCTTCAAAAACTGTCATGGAATTTTCTTCATTGGACTTGATATTTTGTTCTTCTTCATCCCCTTCTTTTTTCTGTATCTTTTCTCTTTCTTCATCGGGCGTACAATTTGGTTCTTCTTCATCCCCTTCTTTTTCTGAAGCTTTTTCTCTCTCTTCATCTCTTATGTCTGTTACATTCTGTATCGCTAATGAGACTGATAGCGTAGCAGGAGAATTACCAATTCATCTTTTATGTCTCTCTTGATCAGAGTTTATTAAAGGTTTTATATGCTTCCTTTGACCCTCGTTCAGCAAGGAAAATCACTCTCGTGCAAACTTGGTCTAGTGAGAGGTGTAAGACCTGGAAAATTTCTTGTTAGAGCATATTAGACGGCTATATTATAGCATGAAATGCATCTCTGAATAAACATTTCATATTCGCTCGACCGAAACTATATATGAGAATAGTAGAGTGCTTTTGTTAATCAGCTTGTTGGAGATCGATTGTTTTATCTTTCATGTATTGCTTACTAGTAGGATAGGAGAAATGCAGATGGCAGAGGTCTATATTTTGCAAAAAGGCGGTGCAAAGAGGGTGGTTTGCTAGGAGACTGAGTGAATCGAAGGGGTAGTAAGAGTAATATGAGGCTCCTTCGTCTTTCCCAAGTTCATTTTTCAAGAAAATTCTTGGGTCATCATTCTCTTCTACTTAGCTCATCTGTTTATTACTTTATACTAACAATTGTAAAGTCTTCAACTCTCGAGGTGTAATACAAGGTAAGAGGGAATAATTGATTAAGCATAAAGGCTAAGGCATAATCCCTATGTTTTAACTGTCGTTTGATCATTTCTCTTAAACAACATCGTTCGAAGCTTTCCGCATGATGGTGCTTGTATGACGTTCATAATTTGTGATGGGGACTCACTTATCCTTCTTGATCTCATTAGAACTATGCTTCTGAGTTGTGGATGCCAGTATAGCTTAGAAACTTTAGTCTGGCCTAGGTGCACTCCACTATGGCTAAATCTATGCCCCAGTAGGTCATTACATTTTGCCATGTTGGCCATCGATAGTGTCAAGTGGTGGCTTAACGACATCCATATTACTGCATGAGTGAGATTTCAAAAACCTTCCTTTTTGCTGTGTGTCTGAGCTTTTGAATATGTTGTTATGTGCAGCTGGCATGACAAAGCCATGCTCTTTGAGCAACATCACTGGAAGAAAGCTCTAAAGAAAAATAAGGATTACGAATTTAAGGTACTCATGCTTGATGTTCTCTCTTATGTGCTATAAAGTTATATAATAGGATTTTTGTTTCAATGCTTTAAGTTTAAAACTAAGACTGGATTTACTGGCTTCTTTCTCTCATTTGAGTTTTATTGTTACAGTGGAACCAGTACATGGATAAAGAAGCACGAGACTCGTACTACTTCAATTGGCCTGTTTACTTTCCGTAGGTTTCTCCAATGTATCATCATGCTTGTGCTTCTTTTTGAAATCTTGAGGCAGCAAACCTATTGTAGCTCGAAATTTCTGTTGATACTATGAATTCATGCATTTTTTTTTTAAAATCTGGAACCATTTGGTGATATTGCCATGTGCTGCTTGGCCTTCTATTTGAACTTGAGATGACAAATGCAGAGTATTTTTAGATCTTCCCACAATGTTATCTTTCCTTCATGATCCCTGGGAAGAATGTTCGTTGACAATATAACAAGAAAAAACTTCTTTATTTGCAACAAAATATAGTATTGGGTAATGATACGAAGTTAATCATTGTAGGGCTTATAAATCAAGCTATTAACGCCAAGATTTTATTAGAAAATATATTGAACAAAAAGTGATCATCCCAATATTAATGTTGAGTCAATTCGAGTTAAAGTACCTACCCGCTTCATCAAAAAATAATACTGTGTATATGTATAAGTTAGGATTAAAGCTGTGTAAATTTTGTATAAATATTTATTTGAACCCACTTGACAGCTACTATTTTACGACTAAAGTTATATACTTCTATTATTGAACCCGTTTGCACAAAATCATGGGTCCGTCATTGTATATAATATATATTGAACACCCTTTTTGTGAATTTTTTTATTACAAATTTCAAGTTTGAACACCCTGAATGAAATTCCTGACTTCGCCACTAGTAGGAAGGAGTTGAAGATTTTAATAATGATGATGAACAATTAACAAATGAAGTTTGGAAAATACTAAATACAAAAATTTAAATTTATTCAATTATAATGTATCTGTATTCGTGTTCGTTTTGAATCGTGTCATATTTTCAGAATGTTTGTTGCATAAACTATGTAATTATGATATTTGAGTTTGAGTTTCGTCCAAAAGTTATCGATGATTGTATGATTCGCCTTTAATTCATAATATTTTTATTATTGATACTTACATTGAGATAAGAGGACAATTATGATATTATTTTCTATAATTAACGGAAGACTGTATATCAAGCATTCGTTGATTTTAAAATGTCCATTCCTAACAAAATTAAAAAATTAAAAAATTCCTAAAAGTTAGCATTTGTCGTTCCCTTGGTAATATTTATCCATTTTCGCCCTTTAACTCACAATATATCACTCATGTGTAGAGGGCCTATTATAGAGATCAACACTGTTGCTTGGCAAAGGCGAATTCAGAATTTCAGGAACCACCATTGATTTGGTCCTCTAAAATTTTATCATGACATCAACTTGACAAGTAAAGAACAATCAATATTGTTATTACAAAAACTTATCATTCCATAGACAAATATCTACGATAGCATCATTATTTATAGTTACAAATTCTGACCTTGATATATTAAAATCAAATAATTAATCAACAAGAGAGTGGTAAATGAAAAAAGAGGGAAGTTGAAATCGAAAATATTCAATTAATTTAAATTTCATTTTTAGAATTATTGAAACTCAATGATTGAACCAAAAAAAAAGAAAAGAAAAGAAGAAAACACAGAAAAGAATCAAATAAAAATGAAATTTTAATTTAAGGATATGTCAAAGGGAGAACCCAAAAACAAAAGTAACCATGGGAAAAAAAATTAGAAAAGAAAGATAGCATAGGATTTGAATTGAAGCAGAAAAGAAAGAAAAAGAGAAATAGAAAAAGGGCTTAGAGATGGAACATAGGGAACTGGATTCGAACGCAAGACCAGAGGATAATGTTGCACTACCCGTCCTTTACCTATGGTCCGGGAGGTATTGGGACCTCTGTTTTGGATGGTTCTCGACTCAACTTAGGTTGCTCAAAAATTGTAAAACTAAGCGACATACAAAACAGGCTGGACTTTCATACAAGAGCAGATAAAGGCTCAATTTAGCCTCCACACATAAGGCAACAAATGCACGCAAACATATTGGCGTATTGAAAGTTTTAACAGTTAAGATTGTCAGGTCTTACAGACATGATCTATGTGATTCTGGGTTTTAACATGCTGACAGTTTTCGCGACATAATTTCTTGGTGATTACTTAATCGCCTACTGATTACAATTAAAAGCGTTTGAGCCTATGGGCAGATTATCTAGGTGACTTACTTAGCAGTTGACAGTAATAACACGAAAAATATTCAGAATTACTTAATTGTTCCTATATGCATGCTTTCTAGTGGTCTTTAGCAAGACATTATGCAGAATTCCAGTTTTAGTATTTGGCACAAATGATAGTTATCCCTATGAGCGTGGGGTTCTACCTTTAGTGATTGAAACTGCTTATTAATTCCTAGAGATATACATATTAACTAAGCGAGTGTAATGATTAATTAATACATATAAACATGATTTCTAAAGAAACAGATCTGAGTATGCTGTAAGTTGAACTTGATTATTGTATTTCCTATAGGCATGGTATCTAATCATGCGAAGCAAAGTAAACAGGATGTTCACAGAACTTATTTGAGCCAGAATAAAATCCCTATAGGCAGGTTATCTAACATGCGATGGCAAACAGTTAGACAAGTTTTCAGCATACAACTTCTGGGCGTAAAGTAAAACTTATAGGCAGATTATCTAACAAAAATAGCAAAGTAAAACCTATAGGCATGTTATCTAACATATAATAGCAAAGAGACCTATAGGACTGTTATACCTATAGAGTATCAAATAAACCCATTTTTCAATTTTATTATTATCCCAAATTGTATTTACAAATAATTATTACAGACCAGAATCGAATGAATAAATTACAGAATATATAGACTATAGGAAGCCTCCAGCAGGCCAAATACATCTGGATAGGCCAGCCCCTTCAATCCACGATATCTCCAAAAGCTAGTGTTCATAGAGCCCCACAGTGATTGACTCACTTATGTTTCAATAATAAGTATACCAAGCCCAATCCTCTAGTGTGTCAAAGTTCCCAAGGGCTTTACGAACCCCGGGCAGTGCTCACACTAGAGTAGAAAGATCAGAACCAATTCGAGAAAAACTACGGACCAAATTCTGGTGTGTCAGAGTTCACGAGGGTCTCACAAGAACCCTGAACATCACTCACACCAAGAAGGCCAGGGAAAATACTTAGATTATTTTGGCTTTCAGCCAACAAAGAATTAGGATTCAGAAGAGTGCCGGACAAGATTGAGAGTCAGGCTTAGGGATAGAATCACACACAGAAACAGAGACAATCACTTTGAAACTAACAAGTTTGAAACTTTAACAAAGATCCAATTTCTAAACATGCTTCACAAAAGCAGTAAAGAATTCAGATTATGATAAGTCATATAAAAGAAGTTCATTGATCAATCATGAGTCAGTAACACATTAGTTAATAGTAAGAACTAATAACATGGTGAGCACAGAATCAGTGGAATAACATGCTAACAAATTTGACAAAAAACTAAGGGAAACATGATGAACTAGTTTTTTAAGGGAAGATATTAAACACACTTAAAGATAGTCTTAAGTTACACATAATTAAACAGGTTTTATCAATTAGTATACTAAGTTAAACATGTCTAAAGCACATAGAGCAATGAGTTTAATAACAGTAGCATATTGAACAATTGACATGGTAGAGAAGTTTCAATAACTTACTAGTTCAGATGAAACAGAAATAGGTTAAGCAATGCAACAATGATCATCAACAGCAACAAACAACAAGAAGATTTCTGGCCTTGGCTTCCAGCCGGCCAGGAATCAAAGCATAATAGAATAACAATATACAATATATAATTAGTAGTGAGAGGATTCTTGAGTTCTAAGTCTGTCTAAAGGGGAAAGAGGGGAGGGGGTTAAATAACACTAGACTAGATCTACAAATAAGGTAATAATCAATGAAGGAAGGCTAACAATTGATTAAGGAAGTAAAACTCAGACCATTATTTAAGGTAAGCCAGAAATAACAGTACATAGACGTGTAAAACATGTAGTCACAGTAATTTAGGAAATCAAACAGATCTGGGGAATCAAAGACTCTTAGGTTTAGGGTAAGTGAGGCAATTAACGACAAGAGTCATAAACAGATAGACAAAATCAATGAAGGAAAAAAATAAAATAAATAATCTAAACCCTAATTTTTTAGGGTAAGTAAATTAGTTAGAAATAATCAAAGAAAAATCACAAATAAACGTGGATAGACAGATATATGAAAACATTAAAGAATTTTTTTAAACAAAAATAAGAATCATAACAGATCAGAAAAGATCTGAGCCCTAATTTTAGGGCAAGTAAAAATAGTCAGAGATATCAACGAAAGTCACAATAAAATGCACATAGATAGATATACGAAAACATTAAAGGAAATATTCAACAAAATAGAGAACCATAACAGATCTGAACCCTAACTTTTAGGGTAAATTAAGAATCGAGAAGATCTCAGAGATTCGTACCATAAAGAGATGAAGAATGAACATAGATGAAAAAGATGTCAAGGTTCAAACCAGATTTGGTCCAGAATGAAGAAATCGGCTTGCCATGTTAGGTAAGCAATTCTGTTATACCATAAACGAGTAGCCAATAGAGAGGAAGGATTGATAAGGTAAGGGAATCATCAACGGATTCCATATCTGGTTGGAATCGAAGGAGATTAAGGATGACGCCGCTAGGGTTTCAGAGGAGAGAATAGGAGTGTTTGAGGGCGGCGGGTTTAGAGGAATGAGGGGTTAGGGTTAGGCTAGGTTTTAATTAAAGGGGGAGGTGAATGGGGCCCGTTGATCTTGAAAGATCAACGGACAGGATTGAAAAGAGGGGTTTGGGTCGGGTATAAAATGGGTTACCAGGTAGGATATTGGGTTAAGGGTTGTTTGGTTTGGGTTGGGGCGGACTGGGCTAGGTCTTGGGTAATTGGGCTGGGGTTGGTCCGAAAAAAAATGTTTAAAATGGGCTGTTATTTAAATACCCAATTTAATTAATAAATAATTTATAAAAAAATGATAAATAAATAATAAAAATATCATTTACACATAAAACAAGTAGAAATAGTTATTTAATACTATAAAAAGTATAAAAGGATTATTTTGGAATGATTAAAATAATTATAAGTACATGTAGGCTATTATTGCAAATGTGCAATTTTGGCCTTAAAATGCAAATGCAATTATGCCAAATATATTAAAAATATTTAAAACATAATATTGATATAAGCGGTAAAATTAGATGACAAAATCATTATAAAATAATTGGTGATGCACTTAATGAGTATTTATATAATAAAATATAGGAATATATTGATTTGAAACCTTTTAAAATTATAGAAAAATAATGAAAAATGCTTGTATATGTCTATAAATCAAGTGATGGTGCATAAGCACTATTTTGAAATTATATATGTATATTTAAAAAATATGAGACAAAAATTAGGTATCAACAGTTGCCTCTCTTTACTGGGAAGGATGAAAGAGTTGTCGAGTAAAGAAATGATGATCGATTTTGACCAAATGGGGTGATTTGGAAAATATAGGCCGTACTCTGTCTTTTGAGATGCCTACATATCCCTGGTGTTACAGGAATCAGTCCATGTGTAGTTTGGATCCAACGGTGGAATGAACCGGCGGAGTCGTTTGTAAGAGCGGACAAGACATTCTGGATAAGATCAATTGGGATTCGAGAATGGTTATGGATACTTGAGTAGATATCAGATGAGAATGGGCGACAGGCGATGGACGGTTACATTTGAAATAATTGAAGGATATGAATACTGAACGGAAACTAGAGCAAAGATTGCTCATGTTAGGATAACGGTTACCTCCCGGATTACCTGCAAACCCAAAATACAATATATGTGTGTAGATTGTTGTAAATTTAAACATGATGCATATTTCCTTCGGACCATGAATATTGTCTTTGGACGGTGAAGATGACGTCCTGGGATCATGATGTCCTGGGCCATGAATTGTGCGGTAAAAGATTCGCAGGCCATGAAATGGTATTCTCGGGCTATGAGGATGGTGCCTCTGAACCATGATGCCTTTGAATAATGATGTGAAAGATTAATAGATTCTCAGACCATGGCATGGTGTCTTCCGGCTATGAGTATGATGCCTCCGGACTATGACTCCTTTGGACAAATTGGCTATATATAAGCCTATGAAATGCAGAGACATGATGCCGGAGATAAAACAAGATAGAGCTTAGTCATGTGTAGAGTCGGGGCAGAGTTTAGTCCCGGAAGAAGAGAATAATGCAGGATATAGCAACACTTATGGGTATGTAAAGATAGACAATTCTTAGTCTCGTGCTGGAAAGGCAAAGCTTAACCTTATGCGAATGAGGAGGCAGTTTAGCCTCATGCAGGATTTGAGACAATGCTTAGTCTCATGCAGGGAGAAGGCAATGCTTAGCCTTATAAGGAGGCGTGACTTAGCCTCATGCAGGATTCGAGACAGTGCTTAGTCTCATGCAAGGAGAAGGCAATGTTTAGCCTTATGCAAATAAAGAGGCAGGGCTTAGCCTTATGCATGATTAGTTTCATACAAGTAGAAGGCAATGCTTAGCCTTATGCAGATAAAGGAGGCAGGGCTTAGCCTCATGCAAAATCCGAGACAGTGCTTAGTCTCATGCAAGGAGAAGGAAATGCTTAGACTTATGCAAATAAAGAGGCAGGGCTTAGTCTCATGCAGGATTAGTTTCATGCAAGTGGAAGGCAATGCTTAGCCTTATGCAGATAAAGGAGGCAAGGCTTAGACTCATGCAAGATCCGAGACAGTGCTTAGTCTCATGCAAGAAGAAGGCAATGCTTAGCCTTATGCAAATAAAAAAGCAGGGCTTAGCCTCATGGAGGATTAGTTTCATGCAACTGGAAGGCAATACTTAGCCTTATGCAGATAAAGGAGGCAAGGCTTAGCCTCATGCAAGATCCGAGATAGTGCTTAGTCTCATGCAAATGGACGAGTAGTGAGTAAGGGCGAAGTATTTCTTAGCTGGAGATATATTTGCGCCTAGCGACTTTGTCGTTATGAAGATACTTGTGGTTATTCTTTGTTCCTGCATCTAAAGAAAAATCGTGAGTTTTCGGGGGAGGTTGGTTCGTGCCTTTGTCTTCTTGATTTGCTCCTCTCCGACCTAGGGTCCTGTTCAAGTCACCATGGGTAGCATCTGGCTAAAAAATAAATTTTTTCGAAAAATATGCATGCGTAGTTATTCAAAACATAGTAATGTGCGATTTAAAACCGATTAGATGAACCAGTAACTGTGACATTATTAAAGACATTGCGACTTTCTTGACGTAGAATTTTGAGGCTCCTCCTCAAAATTCTGCCCAAGTTATCTAGACAAACTTCTGGCTGCACCGCGCACAGTGTCGTTGGCTGAACTTGCTTCGGAATTTTGAGGGTCCTCCTCAAAATTCTGCCCAAGTTATCTAGACAAACTTCTGGCTGCACCGCGCACAGTGTCGTTGGCTGAACTTGCTTCGGAATTTTGAGGGTCCTCCTCAAAATTCTGCCCCAGTTTCTGATTGTGGGGAAAATGGAAATTTTATTAAATTGTGACCGAACCCAGAGAGCTGCTTACGTATCCCCTCTTAAACGGGGATCATGTCAAGCGTAGTTCAGTACATATGAAGAAATGCAAATGGTTTACACATAGTATCTTTTTACTGCATCTAAATTTATAGGCTTTGGCCAAATCTCTCCGTCCATTTCTGCGAGTATGCGTGCTCCTCCTATTAGTACCCTGTGAACCATATAAGGGCCTTGCCAGTTGGGTGAGAATTTCCTTTTTGCTTCATCTTGATGTGGAATGATTCGTTTCAACTCCAGCTGCCCCGGTGTGAACTGTCTAGGTTTGACCCTTTTTTTGAAAGCTCTAGACATTCTGTTTTGATAAAGCTGACCATGACACACTACATTCATTCTTTTTCCGTCAATGAGAGCTAATTGCTCATAGCGGCTCCTTATCAATTCTGCATCACTAAGTTCAGCTTCTTGTATGATCCTTAAAGAAGGAATTTCTACTTTGGCGGGGATGACGACTTCAGTACCATAGACCAATAAGTAAGGAGTTTCCCCGGTTGATGTGTGGACTGTAGTGTGGTATCCCAATAATGCGAATGGTAATTTCTCATGCCATTTCTTGTGATTCTTAACATCTTCCTTAGTATATTCTTGATTTTCTTATTGGCGGCCTCCATGGATCCATTCATTTGAGGCATGTATGCTGTGGAATTCTTGTGCTTGATTTTGAAAGTTTCACACATGGATTTCATCAAATCACTGTTGATATTGGCAGCATTGTTAGTGATGATAGATTATGGAACCATGAATCGACAAGCAATACGATCCCTGACGAAATCGACGATGACTTTCTTGGTTACAACTTTGTAGGATGCAGCTTCAACCCATTTTGTGAAATAATCGATGGCCACTAAAATGAACGTGTGCCCGTTCGAAGCGGTGGGTTCGATTAGACCGAGGACATCCATTCCCCAGGCGGCAAAAGGCCAAGGTCCACTTGTTGCATTGAGTTCGTTAGGTGGCACCCGTATCATATCTGCGTGAATCTGGCGTTGGTGACATTTCTGGACATACCAATGCAGTCTGTTTCCATAGTCATCCAAAAGTATCCGGACCTGAGTATCTTCTTGGCTAGGACAAAATCGTTCATATGTGGGCCTTAGGTTCTGACATGTATTTCTTCAAGCAATTTGGAAGCCTCTTTGGCGTCAACACACTGTAGTAAACCTAGATCGGGAGTTCTTCTATACAGAATTCCTCCGCTTTGGAAGAAATGGTTGGACAACCTCCGAAGTGTGCGTTTCTGAGTGTGGTTTGCATGCTCTGGGTATTCTCCTTTGGCCAAATATTCCCTGATATCGTGGAACCATGGATTTCCATCCGTTTCTTCTTAGACATGAGCACAATAAGCTGGTTGATTATGAATTCTCACTGGAATGGGATCGATGAAATTCTTGTCCGGGTGTTGTATCATGGAGGACAAAGTGGCCAGTGCATCTGCAAATTCATTCTGGATTCTGGGGACATGTCTGAACTCTATCTTCGTGAACCTCTTCCTCATTTCTTGTACGGGATGCAGATATGGTAGTATCTTGGTATTCTATGTAGCCCATTCTCCTTGTACCTGGTGCACCAACAAGTCTGAATCACCAATCACCATCAGATCCTTAATATTCACGTCGACAGCCAAATTGAGCCTTAAGATGCAGGCTTCATACTTTGCCATGTTGTTTGTGCATGGAAACCTGAGTTTTGCAGACACCGGGTAGTGCTAACCGGTTTCCGATACCAATACGGCTCCGATACCGACTCCCTTGAAATTTGCAGCTCCGTCAAAAAACATCCTCTAGCCGTTGTAGACTTCAACAATATCTTCTCCTACGAATGACACTTCTTCGTCAGGAAAATACGTTTTCAGTGGTTCGTATTCTCCTCATACAGTATTTTCGGCAAGATGATCGGCTAATGCTTGTCCCTTGACTGCCTTCTAAGTTACATAGATGATGTCAAACTCACTCAACAATATTTTCCATTTGGCCAACTTCCCGGTAGGCATAGGATTCTGAAAGATGTACGTTAGAGGATCCATCCTTGATATGAGATATGTGGTATAGGCACAGAAGTAGTGCCTCAATTTCTGAGCTATCTATGTCAGATCATAGCAGGTGAGTTCAAGCAAAGAATATCGTGCTTCATAAGGTGTGAACTTATTACTCAGATAATATATGGCTTGCTATTTCCTCCCCTTCTCGTCATGCTGTCCCAAGACACAACCGAAAGCCCCATCTAATATAGAAAGATAGAGTAGTAGTGGTCTACCAGGTTCTGGTGGGACTAGGACTGGTGGTGTGTCCAGGTATTCCTTGATTTTGTCGAAAGCCCTATGACAGTCCTCAGTCCAGCTGGTAGCGGCATCCTTCTTCAGCATTTTGAAAATTGGTTCACATATCACTACTGATTGTGCTATGAAGCGGTTGATATAGTTGAGACGTCCCAAGAAACTCATCACGTCCTTCTTGTTTTTTGGTGGTGGTAACTCCTGGATAACTTTGACCTTTGACGGGTCCAACTCAATTCCTTGGCGGCTGGCAATGAATCCTAACAATTTTCCTGCAGGAACTCCAGAGGCACATTCTGCGGGGTTCAGCTTTAGATTGTACTTCCGCAGCCGGTCAAATAACTTTCTCAAATCTGTTATGTGATCTGTGGCCTTCTTGGATTTGATGATGATGTCATCCACATATACTTCTATCTCCTTGTGTATCATGTCGTGGAAAATGGTCGTCATGGCCCTCATGTAGATGTCCCTAACATTCTTTAAACCAAATGACATCATTTTGTAGCAATATACTCCCCAAGGTGTAATGAAAGCTGTCTTTTCTGCGTCCTCTTCATCCATCCAAATTTGATGATAACCCGCGAAACAATCGACAAAGGACAGGAGCTCGTGCTTGGCCAAATTGTCGATCAGTATGTGTATATTTGGTAGTGGAAAATCTTCTTTGGGACATGATCTATTTAAATCTCGATAGCACATACCCTGAACTTTCCGTCTTTCTTTGGAACCGACACAATGTTGGATAACCAGGTTGGATATTCAACTACCCTGAGGACTTTGGCTTTGATTTGCTTAGTGACTTCTTCCTTGATTTTCAGGCTCATGTCTAGTTTGAACTTTCTGAGTTTCTGCTTTACTGGTGGACGCATCGGATTGGTAGGCAACTTGTGAACCACTATGGATGTGCTCAACCCGGTCATATCGTAATACAACCATGCAAAAATATCCTCATACTCTCTCAGGAAACGAGTGTACTCTTCCTTCTTTGACGGTGACAAGTGAATGCTTATGCCAGTTTCTTTGACGGTTTCAGAATCTCCTAAGTTGACCACCTCAGTCTCGTCCAAGTTGGATTTAGGTTTGTTCTCAAAGTTCTCAACTTCTCTGACGATTTCCTCAGGTATCACATCTTCTTATTCTATCTCTTCCGAGTCACTATCCTTATGTTGCGTTGTCTCATCACATGTCACAATTGTTGGTTCATCAATGTAAGAAATAGTAATGTTGTAGAGAAAAAGATATGAAAATATAATGATAATAAAACATCAAACTATTGATAAATAGTGAAACACTAAACAAAGTAATGTTTAAATGACTTCAAACGATTGTTTCCAAAAAAGAGTACTGAAAGGGAAGAGAGACGTTTTGAAAACAAAATGCTCAAAAGAATTATTTTCAAATAACACTAGCAGCCATGCTACCCCGCGACTCGTCTGGACCTGGATGGTGTGGCGGTCCAGTTCCTAAGAACTGTACCGTCTGGATGATAAGGCCTTCTTCCTCATCCTCTTCAACTATCACATTGCAGTCCATGCCTTCGTCTTCCCAGAACAGGTTCCTTAGACCAACTAAAGCTTCCTCTTCTTCAGATCCCCATATTGTGTCAGCCTGATGAAAGGATTGGCTCAAATGCGGCACTGGTTGCTCAAGAGGGTAATAGGGACCACGCCATGGCGGCGACCAATCATCATATTCTTGCCAGGTATACTGATATCCTAGCCCAAAAGTTGTACCATGACATTTTAGCTGTATTGGCTTGGTAATGACTTGGTAATGCCTTGGTATTTCTTCTTGAGTCCTTTGCCGGGTTCATACCCTGACCATGCTAGTATGCTTTCTATTTTGCTGCTCCACCACTTGTCTTTCTCTATTGTGTTGACGCGCTCGATGCGGTGATAAGTATCCCCTCCTAACTTCCTTATTATTCTCCACGACCGGGACAGTTTGGTTGGTATAAAATGTGTCACGACCCAATTTCCCTCCGCAGGGTTTCGTGACGGCACCTAGTCTATACGACTAGGTAAGCCTAAAGATGTGCGGAATTAAAATGTAAAACAACACAATAATAGAGGATGAAGTAAAAGCAATACTATTAAACTGTGCCGCTCGGCATTTACAGCTTTACTCTGCCCAAAACCCGGAATATCAACAATGTCACAAGCTGTACATTATAGCTCTATACAACGAAACTAGAAAGTATTTATGTCTAAGTACTATGACTATACTAGAATAAGGAAGGGGACTCAGAAGGTTCTGCGGACGCGGCAGAAATACCTCACGGTCTCCAAATAGCTGCTGCAGACATCCTAACTCCGGTACTGGATGCTGGTACCTGGATCTGCACATGGGGAAAACATGCGCAGAAAGGGCGTGAGTACTCCACATTCGGTACTCAGTAAGTGCCAAGCCACCCAGTCAAGTAGTGACGAGGTCAGGTTGAGGCTGTACCGAGTTTGCAAATAAAACAGTTATAATTTAACAGTTGCAAATAAATGGAAATAATTAACGAAAATTTAAAGTAAAGCTAGAAAGAATAATGTAAAGTAGCTCTCAACTCAGCACAACATATAAATTAATAGATAATCGTGCAATGCAATATAGGGGGAAAGCTCCCGGGTCTCAGCCCGTAGTCCCAACGTAAATATGCAATGCAGTACACGGAAAAGCTCCTGGATCTCGGTTCGTAGTCCCAATTTAAATATGCTATGCAGTACAAGGGGAAAGCTCCCGGATCTCGGTCTGTAGTCCTAATTTAAATATGCAATGCAGTACAGGGGAAAGCTCCCGGATCTCGGTCTGTAGTCCCAATTTAAATATGCAGTGCAAGATGTATACCGGATGCAGCGTAATTCAATAGTTTAGGAAAAACAGTAGGCAATATAGAGTAAAATACTTCATCAAGGTTCAAATAGTAGTAGTGAGTGGAAAATCAGGTAAAATCGGTTGACATGTTTAAATCTTAAGTTGCTACTCAGTTTAAAACGGTCACAATAATAATAGAATTTAAAATGAGGTATGACATAGAAAGAACGAAGGAAATCCAGTAAAAATAACCCATGCACGCACCCGTCACCTCACGTACACGGGGTTTTTATAGTGAAAATCAGTTAAAATGCCTAAGGGAAATATCCCTAACACAGAGTTAGGCAAGCCACTTACCTTGACTGCGCTACTCAACCCGATATCACGCTCTTGCCACAAGTATCCGACTCCGGGTGGCCCAAATCTATTCAATTCGATTGCATAATGTAAATATCATTTCAAGAAATCAAAATAACTAATTAATTCGAAGCTAATACGCGAAATTAGGAATTTTGACCAAAACACCCTTCGAGCCCGCGTCTCGGAATCAGCTAAAAGTTATATTTTTCGGACACCCATTCACTCACGAACTCACTCGAACAAGAATCATCGAAATCCGATGCCAAAACATCCCTAAATCCTCAGATTTTTAGTTGGGGAAGTTTCATCCAAATTTTCATGGGTTTTCACCCATTTTCATTGATTAGATTAAGGAAAATGATGTGGATTAATGGTCTAACAATGGATTAGGATTAGAAAACTATACCTATGATCCTCCTCTTCGAATCCCACTGAAAATCGCCCCTTCCCGAGCTCACAATCGATTTTGGAGTTATGAATTTCAAACCCTCGGGTTTTAGAATAAACAGCCCAGGGATTTCGCACATGCAGCTCCCCAATCGCACCTGCGGTACCGCACCTGCGGAAGTTTCATCGCAGGTGCGAAAGTCACTTAAGAATCCTGGGGCCGCACCTGCGATCGTTTGGTCGCACCTGCGGTCCCGCGCCTGCAGAATTCAGGTCGCACCTGCGACCACTGGCCACCCCCCTCAGACCGCACCTGCGGGAAAAGTCATCGCAGGTGCGAGACACCAGAAATAGGTCTGGTTCAGCAATCCCAAATGGTTCCAAATTCACCTGTTGGGCATCCAAAACAACCCCGAGGACTCAACCAAAGTTACCAACTGACCATAATACCTTATTCAAACTTGGTCGAGCCTTAAAAACACGTCTCATAACATCAAAATCATCAAATATGCATTGATTCAAGCCTATGAACTTAGGAATTTTCAAGAATTCACATTCGACGCCGAAACACATCTAAACTCGTCCGATTGACCCAAAATTTTGCACACAGGTCATAAATGACATTGCGGACCTGCTGTCGCTTCCAGAATTCCATTCCGAGTCCGATATCAAAATTTCACCTATCGGCCGAAATCACCGAAATTCTAACTTTCGCCAATTCAAGCCTAAATCCACACCCGACCTCGAAAACACAATCCGAACACGGTCCTACCCCCGAAATCACTCAACAGAGATAATGGAGTCAACAGAATTCCAGTCCAGATCCGTCTTCCCATAGCTCTAGCTACGGTCCAATTTCTAAAGCTAAAATTCACCTCAAAGGACTATGTGACGAAAATCACTCCGAATTTCTCCACTCAACGCTCCGACACGTTCCATTAACATAATAAGACATGGGAGAAGCAGTTATTAGGGGATCGGGGCGCTAAATCTCAAAATGACCGACCGGGTCGTTACATTCTCCCCCTCTTAAGAAAATCGTTCGTCCTCGAACGAGTATAGAAACATACTTGAAGTTGTGAAAAGATGAGGGTACTTACTCGGCATGTCCTGCTCGGTCTCCCAAGTCACATCCTCGACCGGATGACCCCTCCACTGAATTTTGACTGAGGAAATATTGTATTGGTAAAAAATAGCTTTACACGTAGCCAGAATCTGGATGACTCAGCCAACTATGTGGACCAAAGAAAATAGCACATGTGGAGGTAAAGATACACGGAGGCACGGGATAAAAGAGATACGGTTAGTATACTCTTTCGTATAATAGCCACGAGAAAAAGACACGGTTGAAATGAATCTAGACAAAGAAACGGGCAAGATTAACTCAATAGGCACGGAATCGATTTTATCAACCACGAGATCGGCCACGGGAAACCTAATGAAGAAGAAGAGACACGGTCATGGCGAATCTGGACACAATAATGGGCAGATTCGAGGATCAACAGTTAATGTCATATGCATTATGTGACTCCTAAAATAACAGTTACGATTGATAGCAATATGCGAGAAGTAAAATAGTTTGTATTCGAGAATTCAGATGTCTTGTTTGTTACATTTTCTTCCCTTTTATAGGGAGATTCTACTAGTACAACGTTTGTTTCTTTACTTATTATTTCATTCTCTTTTCGATTATCAGTAACCGAGTTTATACTAAAATAGCTTTGGTCAAAGGATCTTATTCTTTGGTTAAACAAATATTCTTCGACCCGAGCTTTCTGACCTGCCTGTCCAAAATGGCCACAGGCTCCTCAACATATGATAAATCCTTGTCCAATTGGACTGAGCTGAAATCCAAAACATGAGTGGGATCACAGTGATGCTTCCGGAGCATGGAAACATGGAATACCGGATGAACACCAGCAAGGTTGGGGGCTAAGGCCAACTCATAAGCAACCTCCCCAACCGTCCGCAACACCTCAAAAGGGCCAATGAACCTCGGACTCAGCTTACCCTTCTTCCCAAATCTCATGACGCCCTTCATATGCGACACCCAAAGCAAAAACCGATCACCAGCCATAAATTCCAAAGCACGAACCCTCCGATCCGCATAACTCTTCTGCCTAGACTGAGCTGTGCGAAGTCTCTCCTGAATCACCTTCACCTTGTCCAGGGCATCCTGAACCAAGTCTGTACCCAACAATCGGGCCTCGCCCGACTCAAACCATCCCACTGGAGACCTGCACCGCCTACCATACAAAGCCTCAAACGACGCCATCTGAATGTTGGACTGGTAGCTGTTATTATAAGCAAACTCTGCAAGAGGCAAGTACTGATACCACAACCCTCCAAAATCCATCACACAAGCACGGAGCATATCCTCAAGAATTTGAATCGTGCGCTCGGACTGCCCGTCTGTCTGGGGGTGAAATGTTGTACTGAGATCAATCTGGGTACCCAACTCACTATGAAAGGATCTACAGAAGTGCGAGGTGAATTGAGGACCTCGATGTGATATAATGGATACCGACACACCATGCAACCGGACTATCTCCCGAACGTAGATCTGGTCAAACCTCTCAGAAGAGTACGTAGTCAATACTGGAATGAAATGGGTTGACTTGGTCAGCCGATCCACGATCACCCAAATAGCATCATACTTCCTCAAAGTCCGAGGAAGTCCAACCACAAAGTCCATGGTGATTCGCTTCCACTTCCACTCGGGAAGCCTAATCTGCTGAAGTAATCCTCCCGGTCTCTGATGCTCACATTTGACTTGCTGACAATTAAGGCACTTAGCTACGAACTCCACGATATCCTTCTTCATCCTTCGCCACCAATAGTGCTGTCTCAAATCCTGGTACATCTTCGCGGTACGTGGATGGATGGAATACTGCGAGCTATAGGCCTCCTCAAGAATCAACTCCCGAAGTCCATCTACATTGGGCACACAAATACGGCCCTACATCCTCATCAAACCATCATCATCTATAGTCATATCCCTGGCATCACCCTACCGAACTCTATCCTGAAGGGACCGAAGGTCAGGATCATCATACTGGCGCTCCCGAATGCGGTCATAAAGATAGGATCGAGCAACAACACAAGAAAATACCCGATGAGGCTCAGAGAGATCCAACCTCATGAACTGACTGGCTAAGGACTGAACATCCAAGGCTAAGGGCCTCTCAGCTGCACGAAGATATGCCAAACTACCCAAACTCTCCGCCCGGCGACTCAAGGCGTCGGCCATCACATTGGCCTTCCCCGGGTGGTATAATATAGTGATGTCATAATCCTTGAGTAAATCCAACCACCTGCGCTGGCGCAAATTGAGATCCTTCTGTCTGAAAATGTGCTGCAAACTCCGGTGATCCGTATATATCTCACAGGGAACACCATATAAATAATGACACCATATCTTCAAGGCGTGAACAGTCGTTGCCAACTCGAGATCATGAACAAGGTAATTTTTCTCATGTACCTTCAACTGTCTGGATGCGTAGGCAATCACCCTACCGTCCTGCATCAACACCGCTCCCAAGCCAATCCTCGAAGCATCACAATAGACTGTATAGGATCCCGAACCGGTAGGTAATACCAACACTAGAGTTGTAGTCAGTGTTGTCTTGAGATTCTGAAAGCTCTCCTCACACTTCTCAGTCCAAATAAAAGGTGCACCCATCTGGGTCAATCTGGTCATGGGCGCTGAAATGAATGAAAATCCCTCCACAAAATGGCGATAATACCCGGCCAAACCGAGGAAACTACGGATCTCAGTAGATGAAGACGGTCTGGGCCAACTCTGCACCGTCTCCACCTTCTTCGGATCTACCTTGATCCCATTCGAAGACACTACATGGCCTAGGAATGCCACATAATCAAGCCAAAATTCACACTTAGAGAATTTGGCATACAACTTCTTCTCTCTCAAGGTCTGAAGCACGATCCTCAAGTGTTGCTCATGGTCCTCCTGGGACCGAGAATATACCAGAATGTCGTCAATGACCACGATGATGAAAGTATCAAGATAAGGCCAAAATACGCTGTGCATAAGATGCATGAAGGTTGCTGTGGCATTGGTCATCCCGAATGACATAACGAGGAACTCATAGTGGCCATATCTGGTCTTGAAGGCAGTCTTTGGGACATCCGACGCCCGGATCTTTAACTGATGATAGCCTGAATGAAGATCAATCTTGGAGAACACCCTGGCACCCTGTAACTGGTCAAACAGATCATCAATGCGGGGCAAAGGGTACCTATTCTTCACTGTCACCTTATTCAGCTGCCGGTAGTCAATGCACATACGCATCGAACCATCCTTTTTCTTCACGAAAAGCACTAGAGCACCCCAAAGTGATACACTGGGACCGATAAACCCCTTATCAAGCAATTCCTATAACTGCTCCTTCAACTCCTTCAACTCAGGAGGAACCATGCGGTAGGGAGGAATGGAAATGGGCTGAGTGTCTGGAAACAAGTCAATGCTGAAGTCAATGTCTCTGTCAGGCGGCATACCCGGAAGATTAGCTGGAAAAACATCAGGATAGTCCCTCACAACTGGGACTGACTCAACTGTAAAGGTCTCAGCTCTAACATCTCTCACATAAGCCAAATATGCGTCACACCCCTTTGCAACCATCCGCTAAGCCTTAAGAAAAGAGATGACTTGACGAGGAGTATACTCAAATGAACCCCTCCACTCCAACCTCAATAATCCTGGCATAGCCAACGTCACGGTCTTGGCGTGAAAATCAAGAATAACATAGTGGGGAGATAACCAGTCCATACCCAATATGACATCGAAGTCTACCATGCTAAGTAATAATAAGTCAGCCTTGGTCTCAAAACCACTAATAATAATCAAACACGACCGATACACACGGTCCACAACAAAAGAATCTCCTACTGGAGTAGAAACATATACGGGGGAACTCAAAGAATCCCGAGATATCCCCAAATGTGAAGCAAAGTAAGAAGACACGTATGAATATGTAGAACCTGGGTCAAATAATACTGATGCATCTCTATGACAGATGGGGACGATACTTGTAATAACTGAATCTGAATCAATGGCCTCAGATCGGGCTAGAAGGGCATAGTATCTGGCCGGACCTCCCCCTCTAGGGCGACCTCGACCTCCCCGACCTCCACCTCGAGCTGCCTGAGATGGTGGGGTAGCAGTTGGGGTTGGAAGTATAGCTGGGGGACCTGGTGGAAGGCGTGGAACCTGATAAGTCTGAGGTGGTGCACCCCTCTTGGCTCTGGGGAAATCCCTGATCATGTGATGTGGGTCACCACACCCAAAACAACCCCTCTGAGGACGCGGAGGCTGCTGCTGACTCTCAACTAGCCTGCTGGACTGGCCGTAGATAACACCTCGAGCTGAAGGCACCTGAGATACTGGTTGTGCATAATAAGGCTCCTGAGGCCTAGGAGGAGCTGGAATACCACTGGCTGCTGGGAGAGCTGAATGAAAGGGGCGACTCACAAAACCCCTACCAAAGCGTGCTGCAGGTGCACGAACTCCTAAAAAGTGACCCGTTTCTCGAGACCTCTTGGCCTCTCTCTCCTCCCTGTCCCGGGCTAACATACTCTCAATCCTCCGGGAAATGCTCACGGCCTACTGGTAAGTGATATCTGTCTCTATCTCTCTGGCCATGCTAGTCCGAATACTGGGATGGAGCCCCTCAATAAAGCGTCAGACTCTCTCTCTGACAGTAGAAACCAAAGCTGGTGCATGACGTTCCAAGTCACTGAAACGGACTGCATACTCCGACACAGTCATAGTACCCTGGCGTAGCTGCTTAAACTCTGCACGCCAAGCATCCCTGAGACTCTGAGGGACAAACTCGAGTAGAAACATCTCCGAATATTGAGCCCAAGTAAGTGAGGTTGCCTCGTCCGGACTACTAAGATCAAAAGAATGCCACCACGGATAGGCTTCTCCCCTAAGCTGGAAAGCAGTGAAAGAAACCCTGCTAGTCTCCACAATACCCATAGTGCGGAGAATGCGATGACACTCCTCAAGAAAACCCAGAGCGTCGTCTGAAGCTGATCCGCTGAACTCAGGTGGGTGGTACTTCTTGTACCTCTCAAGACGAAGCTGCTCAGACTCAAATGCAACTGCTCTGGCCTTATGCTGAACTGGAGCTGCTGGAGGCATAGGGACATACTCTGGAAACCTGCCCCGTATGAACCCTCTTCTCAGGAGTACGAGCTGCGGGAGTCTGTGTCCCTCCCCCGGCCTTGGATGTAGCTAGGGATATCGTAAGTAGTCCCGCTTGAGACAGAGTACTGAAAGAACTCATGAACTGGGCCAAAGTCTCCTGGAGGGCTGGAGTAATAGTAGGAACCTCTGGCGCCCCTCTAACAGTGGCTGCTGGGGGATCCTCCGCCTCTGCTCTAGCCGGTGCTCGGGCTACACCATGTGCTCGTCCTCTGTCCCGGCCTCTGCCTCTGGTGGATCTGGCTGGGGGCTCGGGTGCCTGGTCATCAGTACGTCCGGTATGAGTACGAACCATCTGTAAGCAAGAATAGAATAGAGTTTAAGAATTTTGGTAATAGTAACCAGCACGAGAAGAGATTCCAAGAAGTATGATTGTTCTTAACAGTTATATAGCCTCTCGAAGATAGATACAGACGTCTCCGCACTGATCCGCGAGACTCTAATAAACCGGCTTGTGACATTGTGACTCCTATGAACCTAGACGCTCTGATACCAACTTGTCACGACCCAATTTCCCTCCGCAGGGTTTCGTGACGGCACCTAGTCTATACGACTAGGTAAGCCCAAAGATGTGCGGAATCAAAATGTAAAACAACATAATAATAGAGGATGAAGTAAAAGCAATACTATTAAACTGTGCTGCTCGGCATTTACAGTACTCTGCCCAAAACCCGGAATATCAACAATGCCACAAGTTGTACACTATAGCTCTATACAACGAAACTAGAAAGTATTTTTGTCTAAGTACTATGACTATACTAGAATAAGGAAGGGGACTCAGAAGGTTCTGCGGACGCGGCAGAAGTACCTCACGGTCTCCAAATAGTTGCTGCAGACCTTCTAACTTCGGTACTAGGTGCTGGTACCTGGATCTGCACATGGGGAAAACATGCGCAGAAAGGGCGTGAGTACTCCACATTCGGTACTCAGTAAGTGCCAAGCCTAACCCTAGTCAAGTAGTGACGAGGTCAGGTTGAGGCTCTACTGAGTTTGCCAATAAAACACTTATAATTTAACAGTTGCAAATAAATGGAAATAATTAACGAAAATTTAAACTAAAGCTAGAAAGAATAATGTAAAGTAGCTCTCAACTCAGCACAACATATAAATTAATAGATAATCGTGCAATGCAATATAGGGGGAAAGCTCCCGGGTCTCAGCCCGTAGTCCCAACGTAAATATGCAATGCAGTACAGGGGAAAAGCTCCCGGATCTCGGTCCGTAGTCCCAATTTAAATATGCTATGCAGTACAAGGGGAAAGATCCCAGATCTCGGTCTGTAGTCCCAATTTAAATATGCAATGCAGTAAAGGGAAAAACTCCCGGATCTCGATCCGTAGTCCCAATTTAAATATGGAGTGCAAGATGTATATCGGATGCAGCGTAATTCAGTAGTTTAGGAAAAACAGTAGGCAATATAGAGTAAAATACTTCATCAAGGTTCAAATAGTAGTAGTGAGTGGAAAATCAGGTAAAATCGATTGACATGTTTAAATCTTCAGTTGCTACTCAGTTTAAAAGGGTCACAATAATAATAGAATTGAAAATGAGGTATGACATAGAAAGAACGAAGGAAATCCAGTAAAAATAACCCATGCACGCACCCGTCACCTCACGTACACGGGGTTTTTATAGTGAAAATCAGTTAAGATACCTAAGGGAAATATCCCTAACACAGAGTTAGGCAAGCCACTTACCTTGACTGCGCTACTCAACCCGATATCACGCTCTTGCCACAAGTATCCGACTCCGGGTGGACCAAATCTATTCAATTCGATTTCATAATGTAAATATCATTTCAAGAAATCAAAATAACTAATTAATTCGAAGTTAATACGCGAAATTAGGAATTTTGACCAAAACACCCCTCGGGCCACGTCTCGGAATCGGGTAAAAGTTATATTTTCCGGACACCCATTCACTCACGAACTCACTCGAACAAGAATCATCGAAACCCGATGCCAAAACATCCCTAAATCCTCAGATTTTTAGTTGGGGAAGTTTCATCCAATTTTCATGGTTTTTCACCCATTTTCATTGATTAGATTAAGGAAAATGATGTGGGTTAATGGTCTAACAATGGATTAGGATTAGAATACTTTACCTATGATCCTCCTCTTCGAATCCCACTGAAAATCACCACTTCCCGAGCTCACAATCGATTTTGGAGTTATGAATTTCAAACCCTCGGATTTTAGAATAAACAACCCAGGGATTTCGCACCTGCGGCTCCCAAATCGCACCTGCGGTACTGCACCTGCTGAAGTTTCATCGCATGTGCAGAAGTCACTTAAGAAGCCTGGGGCCGCACTTGCGGTCCTGTGCCTGCGAAACCTAGGTCGCACTTGCGACCACTGGCCACCCCCCCTCAGACCGCACCTGCGAACAAACCCTCCACACCAGCTTGTCCGCACTTGCGGAAAAAGACATCGCAGGTGCGAGACACATGAAACAGGTCTGGTTCAGCAATCCCAAATGGTTCAAAATTCACCCGTTGGGCATCCGAAATAATCCCGAGGCCCCCGAGGCCTCAACCAAAGTTACCAACTAACCCAAATACCTTATTCAAACTTGGTCGAGCCTTAAAAACACGTCTCATAACATCAAAATCATCAAATATGCATTGATTCAAGCCTATGAACTTAGGAATTTTCAAGAATTCACATTCGACGCCGAAACACGTCTAAACTCGTCTGATTGACCTCAAATTTTGCACACAGGTCATAAATGATATTATGGACTTGCTGTCACTTCCGGAATTCCATTCAGAGTCCGATATCAAAATTTTACCTATCGGCCGAAATCGCCGAAATTCTAACTTTCACCAATTCAAGCTTAAATCCACACCTGGCCTCGAAAACACAATCCGAACACGCTCCTACCCCCAAAATCACTCAACGGAGCTAACAAAATCGATGAAATTCCAGTCCGTATCCGTCTTCCCACAGCTCTAGCTACGGTCCAATTTCTAAAGCTAAAATTCACCTCAAAGGACAATGTGACCAAAATCACTCTGAATTTTGCCACTCAACGCTCCGACACATTCCATTAACATTATAAGACATGGGAGAAGCAGTTATTAGGGGATCGGGGTACTAACTCTCAAAACGACCGACCGGGTCATTACAAAATGGGTTACTCCCGTCTCCATGAATGATCACTTCCTGATGATTCCATTCGAATTTCACGGTTTGGTGTAAAGTAGATGCTACGGCCCCGACTGCATGTATCCAAGGTCATACCAACAACAGGTTGTATGAGGCAGATATGTATAGCACTTGAAATTCAACATTAAATCAGGTCAGACCGATCTGCAAGCATAGCTTGGTTTCCCCAATTGTGGCCTTTTTAGACCCATCGAATGCCTTCACATTCATGGTCCCTGATCGTATTTCATGCAAACCTTTACCCAACCTTTTTAGAGTTGTCAGCGGACAAATGTTGAGGTTGGACCCGCCGTCTATCAAAACCATGTCAATAAATTTATCCTCGCATTGTACCGTGATGTGTAGTGCCAAGTTGTGGCTTAATCCCTTTGGAGGAAATTCGTCTTCATGAAAGGTGATCTTGTGGCTCTCCAGTAGTTGCCCCACCATGTTGTTCATCTCTCCACTGGTGATATTTTTAGGCACGTAAGCCTAATTCAATACCTTCATCAAAGCATTCTTATATGCCTCGGAATTCTGCAGTAATGATATGATGTATATCTGGGCAGGAGTTTTGTTCAGATGGTCCACTACATAGTATTCCCTTGCTTGTACCTTCCTCCAAAGATCATCCGAGCCGGTTTCAATGATGGGTTTTTTGGCGGCATCTTCTTTACTCGTTCCTCCCAAATTTTCGAGTGTATAAATTCTACCGGTTCTGGTCATCCATTTTTGCTTTTCCTTTCCTCCTAGGTTCTGCAACATAATCCCAAGGTACGACATTGGAATTAAAGGGCGGTGTGGATGCTACCGTCATAGTGAAGGGTGTGGTTGTTTCTACTTCAAATGGAGCAGGTGCATTTGTAGGTGTTTTCACTTCAATTTCGAACGGAGTTGATGCGGCTACCTCAACTTCAATTGGTGGCTGTATTTGTACCACAATAGGAGTGAGTGTGGCTGCAAGTTTCTTAGGATCATCCCTTTCTCTAATAAGCCCAATTGACCCTTCAGGATCTTCTTCAGCAGTCTCTATCACATGTACTCCTTCGCCCTTATGATCCGGAAGAGGGTTATTGCGGACGTTGGGTTCGTCTTCCTTTGCTTGTATGACCTTGGTATCAATCAATGTTTGAATCTTGTCTTTCAAAGTGCGGCATTCATTGATGGTATGTCCTTTCATGCTGGAATGGTATACACATGTTTTGTTTGTATTGATCCATTGAGAGGAGTTTTCCATGGCAACAACGGGAATAGGGGTAACATATCCAGCAGCTTTCAATCTTTCGTATAATTGGTCTATGGGTTCAGAAATAGGGATGTATTATCTGGGTGGCCTGTGGTCAAAGTTAGGTTTGGGTTTTTGATAGTTTTGGCGGGCTGGAGGTGAGTAATAATATGATGGCTGGGTGTTATAAGTGTGGTAGGCAGTGGCGGGTTGCAGATATCTGGGAGGTGAAGGTTGATATGTGGGTGGAGGTGTTTGGTATGTGAGTGGAGATTTTGGACCTTAGGCTACCATCACGACTCCTACTTCTTTCTTCTTTGATATACCCCCTGACTGCAATACTTTGTTTGTAGCCTGCAATGCCTCAAAATTGGTCCCCATCCCGCTTTTTATTCCTTCTTCAATTCTTTCCCCCAGTTTGATGATGTCGGAGAATTTTTGATTTTCGATGACCATTAGACTTTCATAGTATCGTGGATCCTGAACTCGAACGAAGAATTTTTTCATCTTCTCTTTTTCCAATGCCGGCCTTACCTTCGCAACTACTGACCTCCATCGAGTAGCATACTCGTAGAAAGTTTCCGTTGATTTCTTCTTGAGGTTATGTATGTAGAAGACGTCTGGTGCATTCTGTGTATTAAACCTGAATCGATCCATGAAATCTGATGCCATGCTTACCCAACTAACCCACTTCTTGGGATTTTGACTGATGTACCAAGATAAGGCATCTCCAACGAGACTTCTCATGAACAACTTCATGCAAATCCTTTCATCTTTCCCAACTCCTACAAGCTTGTCATAGTATGTTCTTAGATGCACCTTCGGATCACCCGTGCCGTCAAACATCTCGAACTTAGGAGGTTTGTAACCCTCCGACAGTTCTACGTCTGGCTGAATACACAGATCTTCATAATTCAAACCCTCAATACCTTTGCCTCCTTCGACACCCTGGACTCGGCTTGTGAGCTTCTTAAGTTCTTTTACCATATTATTGATGAGAAGGTCCCTGTCGGCAGATTTTGGTGTGTATGAGATTGGTTGAGTGGGGTGAGGTAAGGTTTCTACGTATATGGGGTTGTTTTGGTAGATACCGGGGGTTTGAGTGTAGTGGTGATCATATGTGGAATTCTGCGGATCATGAGTAGGTTGTGGTGTATTTTGAGGAGTATGGTAGGTAGTGGTTTGCCGGTACTAAGTCAGAAGATGTTGGTGTTGAGGAGGAGTTTGTACTGGTGGAGGATTAGGATTTTGAGGAGGTGTTTCATATTGACGAGGTGCAGGGGGATTCTGTGGATGTTGGTTCGGTGTGTTTTGAAGGGGTATTGGGTTCTGGGCGTTTTGCTGGTTAATATCCGAGACGTTTAAGGTGAGGGAGAGGTTTGCCAAGTTGCGGACCTACTCAAGTTCCCCTTGCAGTTCCAGTATTTTTGCTCCAATTGTAGAACCAGATCGTTCTGTGCCGGAGTACTCCGACCGTCTGAAGTTTCAACATTCTCCACATGCCCAACATTTTCTTTCCAGATACCACTCATATCATCCATCTTAGCCTTTCCCTTACTTTTGGGATCACTTGGAGGAGGAGGTGGTGGAGGGCCTCTGGATCTCGTATGATATGCTGATGATGCCAGTATGTGCAAACCAACTTTAGGGGATGGGAATAATAAAAAAAAGGTAAACAAGTCAGCAGGGGATTTTAAAGAGATATTTGCAATATTTAAACATTTCTTGCGGAATTATAAATTCGCGTCCTAATTTGGGGACCTCGTTGTGCTCGAGGTAGGCCTAGCGACACGTAGATTTGGAGAAATTTATTGCCGATAATTGCCTCATTTCATTAATGTAACAAATAAGTCAAACTTCTAAAACGACAATAAATAAATGAGTCACTAATGGCATTTTCCCTATTTCATTCAAATTCTAAAACGACTCTAGAAAAGCAAATAAACAATCATTCTAATCTATTTGGTCCCGGAGGGACCTTCTCCAAGCTTGGCCTTCTTGGCCCCATCAATAAAATGACCCAGGTCGCGCATGTCAAGCAACAAATACGCCCTTTGTGTCCTCCTTCGTTTCCCTCTGCATTCTGACAGTCGACGACCCTTTTCCTCATCTTCCACTCCAGTTCCATTAGACCCTGCTCTACATATTCCAACCTTTCTGTTGATTATGTAGAAGTTTCCCTTCACTCATTAATTGACTCCATGTCTACCTTGTGTTGTTCCAAATGTCTGGCCTCGGACTCAAGGATTCTTTTGCGTAACCTCTTGTACTTCACATGTGCTTCGGCAGCTTCATCTATGACCCTATTTCCTCGATCGATCCCTGGCTCGACTATTCCTGCTATGTCATCATCCAGCCATGCAAGGTAGAAATACGTATGACCGACGTGGTACCGATCTGGCTCGATGGTATCCTTTTCCACAATAATCTTCAAATTCCACATGTGTTGGGCCTCACATTTGTATGGAATGTCATCATCTTGAAAATCTGCTTTGTAATGACTCATCTTGGAGACTCGCGGTATGACTTGTTTTCTCCCAGCTTGTCTCATGACTCTGATAGGAATATATGGATATATGCCCCTCAACCCAATCAACACCAAATGTGGAACATCCTTCGACCTGATGATGAATTCTCTAGTAGGGAACCACTCGAACATCCGATGGACCTTGTCCTCGGTCAAATCGCTGAAAAAGTGTACCCAATCTATAGCGTTTGCTGGTTGTGCAAACCTATCTGGGATGAATGTCATTCTTTTCGGATGATGGAAAGCTATATGGTCATTCCATGGCCTCCGTGGAAATTTGTGATAGTACTGTCCTCTTTGAAGATGTTCCAACAACCATATTTGCAGCAACACATTGCAACCCTCAAAATGTCTGAACCCCTTCTTGCAACGGTCCAGAGCTCGGTATATTTTTGCTACGATCATGGGGACAATAATGTAAGTCTGTCCCTCAATCCATTCCATTAGAGTCTTGGTTACCATAGCCAACCGAGTGTGAATCTTGTCTCCTTGGATTGGAAACACTATCATACCCAGAAAACAGACGATGAACACAAAAACCCGACGATGAATCCAACCCAAGGAAGTGATGGTGAATTCATCATGAAAAAATACGGTAGGAGGTGTTGTGTCCATATCGCTCGTAGAGGAAGTCAAAAGGTATGTAGGACTTCTTCAGGCAGACTAAATCATCATTCTTTCTCAGACCCATCATTTTCAGAAACCTCCTAGGAGTATGATTTTCTGGTACCAACAAACCAGGACTATCCTAGGGTAACCCAAGGAAACCTCCTATTTCTTCCAAAAGGAGAGTCATCTCCACATTGCCAAAATGAAAGACGACCCTTTCTCCATCCCAGAACACGATAGCAGCCTCGATTAGTATGTTGTTCGGTTGGATGTCTAACAAGGAGGGTAAATTTCCGATAACCCTCTTCACATGATTTTTGTCTCTTGGCAAAAGATTTTCCCACCAATCTAGCAACAATGGTGGTATACTTCGGACAATGCAGAACCTGGGGACTTCATGCCTCATTTTATGCAAAATAAACAAAGTTAGACCCTTTCCCTCTCCGGGTTTGACTACTTACACGTTAATGATTAACACATCGGCACATTTTCTCCAAATAATACACATATCATGATTGTGCCCGTTGGGATTATGGAAATCCCGATGGGCTTTGGACAAGGCTTTTCCTTAGAGGGTTATTATGCGGATAACATACTAACCCCTGATAGGGTTGAGCATGATGCATGTACAATTATTATCAAATTAAGGTTTTTCTATAGAAGTCTAGACTGGTACCCTCAAACGGAAATTTGAAAGAAAAAGGCACGGAACCGTCGACTGCAACCGATGAACGACTAGTTTTACCGTAAATAAGCCTTTTCAAATTTAATAGGGTAATGTAGGAAGAGCGAGGACACTCATCAAGTGCCGCTATGGTACTAATTACGCACGAGTGGAATATGATGTCGAGCATGTATTTATGCAAAATGAAAAATAACATGTTGTCAAGTATTTGCAAGATAAAGCGCTAAATGTAGTATTTAATAAATGTAAAGACAAGAAATAAAGAAAAACAAGGAAAGAGTTAGTTCGTATAATGAAAAAAAAGTTATAATAAAGCGATAAAACAGGGTAGGGATGACAAAATTTAAAAAGTGAATTTAGGGAGCATAATTTAGAAAATAACGGAAGAAATGCATATTGTAACCAGATTAAACGACGGATTGCAAGTAAGTTCATATAAAGGGAAAATAGGAAAGGGGTGTGCATGTAGCAATAACAAGGTAAATGAGGGAGGGATGTTCAAGCAATAGCAAAAATGATAAAGACATGCTTATCAAGGGAGACTAATTCACATAGACCAAGTTCGTTATGGTAAAATCCTAAGGAGATCCTCAGTAGAGTCGCTATGCTGTCGCGCCCCTTTTTCTCGAGAAATCGGGTTTCAACATTGACAACTCCTTTTAGGAAGAGAGGGAATTGGTTATTAAAGGAGAGTCGCCACCTAACGGATTAAGGTGCGTTAGGGAACCTATTGCAAATGACTCAGGTTTACTAGTTGCGTCACAAAATATCGGGCGAGGGCTCAAATTACCTCGAGGAGAAGGCGTTAGGCACTCCTGGAGGTCCATAACGGTGGGTCCCGACCGAACTTAACTTATGTGAATTAGTCTAAAAAAGTGAAGGAATTATTTAATAGGGATCGGGGGGGGGGGGGGGGTTCCTAAGTTTTTAGCCTAAAGGATCACCCCGTGCAACATAAATAATACTTCGTAATTCCCCCAAGACGGGGGTGTTACTCATATTATTCAGCGGGAACAGACTATCATCTCCTGCTACTCCATTACTATTTTTAAGTTATTTACCTAAAACGCTGTAATCAATTATAACTCATATCCTATGCGTGCACTACCCGTCCCTTACCTATGGTCCTGGAGGCATTGGGACCTCTATTTTTGATGGTTTTGGACTCAACTTAGGTTGCTCAAAAATTGTAAAACTAAGCGACATACAATACAGGTTGGACTTTTATACAAGAGCAGATAAAGGATCAATTTAGCCTCCACACATAAGGCAGCAAATGCACACAAACATATTGGCGTATTGACAGTTTTAACAGTTAAGATTTTTAGGTCTTACCGACATGATTTCTATGTGATTCTGGGTTTTAACATGCTGATAGTTTTCGCGACATAATTTCTCGGTGATTGCTTAATTTCCTACTAACTACAATCAAAAGCGTTTGAGCCTATGGGCAGATTATCTAGGTGACTTACTTAGCAGTTGACAGTAATAACACGAAAAATATTCAGAATTACTTAATTGTTCCTATAGGCATGCTTTCTAGCGGTCTTTAGCAAGGCATTATGCAGAATTCTAGTTTTAGTATTTGGCACAAATGATAGTTATCCCTATGAACGTGAGTTCTACCTTTAGTGATTGAAACTGCTTATTAATTCCTAGAGATATACATATTAACTAAGCGAGTGTAACGATTAATTAAGACATATAAACATGATTTCTAAAGAAACAGATCTGAGTATGCTGTAAGTCGAACTTGATTGTTGTATTTTCTATAGGCATGGTATCTAATCATGCGAAGAAAAGCAAATAGGATATTCACAGAACTTATTTGAGCCAGAATAAAATCCCTATATGCAGGTTATCTAACATGCGATGGCAAACATTTAGACAAATTTTTAGCATACAATTTTTGGGCGTAAAGTAAAACCTATAGGCAGGTTATCTAACAAAAATAGCAAAGTAAAACCTATAGGCATGTTATCTAACATATAATAGCAAAGAGACTAATAAGCATGTTATCTACCCACAAAGTATCAAATAAACTCATTTCCCAATTTTATTATTATCCCCAATTGTATTTAAAAATAATTATTACATACCAGAATTGAATGAATAAATTACAGAATATATAGACTATAGGAAGCCTCCAGCAGGCCAAATACATCTGGATAGGCCAGCCCCTTCAATCCACGATATCTCCAAAAGCTAGTGTTCATAGAGCCCCACAGTGATTGACTCACTTCTGTTTCAATGATAAGTATACCAAGCCCAATCCTCTAGTGTACCAGAGTTCCCAAGGGCTTCACGAACCTCGGGCACTGCTCACACTAGAGTAGAAAGATCATAACCAATTCGAGGAAAACTACGGACCAAATCCTGGTGTGTCAGAGTTCACGAGGGTCTCATAAGAACTCTAAGCAGTGCTCACACCAAGAAGGCCAGGGACAATAGTTAGATTATTTTGGCTTTCAGCTAACAAAGAATTAGGATTCAAAAGAGTGCAGGACAGGATTGGGATTCAGGCTTAGGGATAGAAGCACACACAGAAACAGAGACAATCACTTTGAAACTAAGAAGTTTGAAACCAACAAGTTTGAAACTTTAACAAAGGACCAATTTCTAAACATGCTTCACAAAGGCAGTAAAGAATTCAGATTAGGATAAGTCATATAAAAAATATTCATTGATCAATCATGAGTCAGTAGCAAGTTAATTATTAGTAAGAACTAATAGCATGATGAGCACAGAATCAGTGGAATAACCTGCTAACAGATTTGACAACAAACTAAGGGATACATGATGAACTAGTTTTTTTTAGGGAAGATATTAAACACACTTAAAGATAGTCTTAATTTACAAATAATTAAACCGATTTTATCAATTAGTCTACTAAGTTAAACATGTCTAAAACACATAGAGCAATGAGTCTAATAACAGTAGCATATTAAACAATTAACATGGTAGAGAAGTTTCAATAACTTACTGGTTCAGATGAAACAGAAAGAGGTTAAGCAATGCAGCAATGATCATCAGCAGCAGCAAACAACAAGAAGATTTCTGGCCTTGGCTTCCAGCCGGCCAGGAATCAAAGCAGAATAGAATAACAATATACAATATATAGTTTTAGTAGTGAGAGGATTCTCGAGTTCTAAGTCGGTCTAAAGGGGAAAGAGGGGAGGGGTTTAAATAGCACTAGACTAGAGTCCGCAAATTAGGTAATAATCATTCAAGGAAGGCTAACAATTGATTAAAGAAGTAAAACTCAGAACATTATTTAAGGTAAACCAGAAATAACAATACATAGACGCGTAAAACATGTAGTCACAGTAATTTAGGAAATCAAACAGATCTAGGGAATCAAAGACTCTTAGGTCTAGGGTAAGTGAGGCAATTAACAGCAAGAGTCATAAAAAGATAGACATAATCAATGAAGAAAAAGAATGAAATAAAGAATCGAAACCCTAATTTTTTAGGGTAAGTAAATTAGTCAGAAATACTCAAAGAAAAATTACAAATAAACATGGATAGATAGATATACGAAAACATTAAAGATTTTTTTTAACAAAAATAAGGACCCCTAGTTTTGGCAAGTAAAACTAGTCAGAGATATCAACGAAAGTCACAATAAAATGCACATAGATAGATATACGAAAATATTAAAGGAAATATTCAACAAAATAGAGAACCATCACATATCTGAAAAGATATGAACCCTAACTTTTAGGGTAAAAGAAGAATCAAAAAAATCTCAGAAATTCGTACCATAAAGAGATGAAGAATGAACATAGATGAAAAAGAAGTCAAGGTTCGAACCAAATTTGGTCCAGAATGAAGAAATCGTCTTGCCATGTTAGGCAAGCAATTATGTTATCCAATAAAAGAGTAGCGAATAGCGAGAAAGGATTGATAAGGTAAGGGAATCATCAACGGATTCCATATCTGGCTGGAATCGAAAGGGATTAGGGATGACGACGCTAGGGTTTCAGAGGAGAGAAAAGGAGTGTTTGAGGGCGGGGGGTTTAGAGGAATGAGGGGTTAGGGTTAGGCTAGGTTTTAATTAAAGGGGGGAGGTGAATGGGGGCCGTTGATCTTGAAAGATCAACAGACATGATTGAAAAGAGGGGTTTGGGTCGGGTATAAAATGGGTTACCGGTTGGATATTGGGTTAAGGGTTGTTTTGTTTGGGCTGGGGCGGACTGAGCTATGTCTTGGGTAACTGGGCTGGGGTTGATCCGGAAAAAAAAGTGTTTAAAATGGGTTGTTATTTAAATACCCAATTTAAGTAATAAATAATTTTAAAAAAAATAATAAATAATAAAAATATCATTTACGCATAAAACAAGTAGAAATAATTATTTAATACCATAAAAAGTATAAAAGGATTATTTTGGCATGATTACATATAGGCTATTATTGCAAATGTGTAATTTTGGCCTTAAAAATGCAAATGCAATTATGCCAAATATGTTTAAAATATTTAACACATAATATGGATATAAGTGGTGAAATTAGATGAAAAAATCATTGTAAAATAATTGGTGATGTACTTAATGAGTATTTATATAATAAAATGTAGGAATAAATTGATTTGAAACCTTTTAAAATTATAGAAAAATTATGAAAAATGCTTGTATATTTCTATAAATCAAGTGATAGTGCATATGCACTATTTTAAAAGTATATATGTATATTTAAAAATACGAGGGAAAAATTGAGTATCAATAACTGTGATACACAGTCTGAGGAGGGGAGCATGGGTTCGCATGCTTATGCCCCTTCCATGTGGATCCGCCCTTGCTGCTTGGGCGCTTTTGTTTTTTCTCATGAATGTAATCTAGTGACAAATTTCTAACCTAAGCATGGTGTGTCCTTGTTTGATCGGCGTCTTTTAACTCGGAATGGGGGTTTAGAGTGTAGACATCGAAAATTTGGGAGAAATTAAAAAATAGCCAGATTTACAAGTGGTACGTCGTAATAGTCTCTCTTGTTGAGTCGAGAGTCTCCGTGAAACAGTCTCTCTACCTTTTTCGGGGTAGGGGTAAGGTTTGCGTACACTCTACTCTCCCCAGACCCCACTAGTGGGATTTTACTGGGTATGTTGTTGTTGTAGTTTCAAAAGTAATCGAAAGTTAGCAACTTTTCATGTAAAGATAAATCTTAACGAAAATACTATTCAAAATTCGAAAAATATTTCAGTATAATATACTGGAGTTCCACTATATATATTGTATCGGTCCAGCATAATATGTTGGGAGTTCATAAAAGAATTTCTCAAATTAATTAGTGCATAAAGTTTTTTGGACCACTCCACTCAAACTCTAATTATAACCTATTAGGGTTATAACTTATTGGCTACTCCACTCAAACTCTAATTTATGCCTATAAATAAGGCTACGTAGTCCTCAGCAATTCCATAAACTCTCGGAATATGAACAAAGAGATCAAATATACGATCTTCGAAATTTCATAAAACTCTTGGAATATTCATTAAGAGATCAAAGACATGTCAATACAGATAACAAATTGGAGAGATAAAATTCTTTTTTATTTATAGTTATTTGTAATTGCAGTTTTATTTTTCTGTACAAATTTATTGCAGACAGGGTTTCATCGCCAGTCAATGAGTTTAAACATCACACAGCCGCAGTTCTCTGCGTTTCATATGCTGTGTTTTATTTTTGGTTGAGAAGGTAAGTAGTCTCCTGATAGTTTTAATTAACTTTCTCCATGCTGATAAAAGAAAAGGCAATTGATATACAGAAAAATTCCGTAGAATACGTGTGACTAGGAAATGTTTCTCTATTAGGAATAGCAACACGACAAATTTGAGAATACAACAGGTTGTAACTTATAAAACATAATTTGAAGAAAAATAAACCATGTTTATCCAAAAAACTTTTGGTTGAATTTCCTGTCATTGTATAGAAAAAATCAATAAAATACACACGATATAATTAAGTACTACGTAAATAAACTTGTCATCTGCTACAAAAAGATAACTCCAGAACCAAAACTATGTGATTAATTACCTTACACTAATAATGAAAAGTTAATATTTTCCTTTTTTTTTCCTCAAAGGAGCCAGAGTCCCCCCCCCCCCCCCCAAACCCCCAAGCCAACCAACACCCTTCTACGGGGCCTTTAAAGGTGGATTTAAGTTATAGATAAAGCTTTTTTACACTACTGAACAATTTTAACCTATCGTAGAAGGTTAGTTATCATTTTTATATAATTATTAATTATTCCTCTATTTCAATTTTGTTGGGAATAAATCCCCCACATTAATAATATTCTCAGTAATAAAGCGGAATAATAATGTAGTATTGAGTTACAGTAATCACCAAGAATAAAAGAGTGACAACGACACCAAGATTTTACGTGGAAAACCCTTCTGAATAAGGGAAAAACCACGACCCCGAGAGGAGCAACTAATATCACTATAGCAAGAAAATTTGCACTTTGTAGGCCTGAGTAAAATACTCCAAAGACCACTACAACACTCAAAAGTAATAACTCTCTTTTGATATTGCCACCTCACTACAATATCGTTCACACTCTCTATTTTTCTCACACACTATTTTCTATACCTGTCTGTGATGCCTCACTCTTTCTTTCTCTCTTTGTTGGTGTGTCTAAAGAAGTGAAAGAGGTCCTCCTTTTATAGGAGAAAAGAGTCGTAGGCTCCACGTGCTACAAGAGCATTTTTAATCTCCTCCACTTATTTTCAAACTTTGGCTCCAAGTAAGATATTTAACCAATGATTTCTACCATAGTATAGGCACAATAGGCATAAGGCTATTGCCAACTATGCCAACCAATGGGATGGACCCCACAATCTACCCCTCCAGTCCCATTCACCTGAAGGAGGTAACACCGGGATTTCTAGTTTGAGTCCATGCCGACAAGTTCTTTGCATAGCTCGAACTTGTCTCTTGGTACTACCTTGGTCAGCATATCCGAATGATTCTCACTTGTACGGATCACGTTGACCTGCATAGATCCATCCTCTATCCTTTCTCGAATCCAGTGATATCTTACAACGATATGCTTCGTCCTTGCATGATGCATGGTGTTTTTGCTCAAGTCTATTGCACTTTGACTGTCGCAATAGACTATATATTCCTTCTGGTGCAATCCAAGTTCTTGAAGAAACCGTTTTAGCCATACTATCTCCTTGTCAGCTTTAGCAGCGACAATATACTCTACTTCAGTTGTAGAGAGTGCGACACACTTCTGCAACTTCGACTGCCAGGATATAGCTCCCCCTGAAAATGTGAACAGGTATCCAGTAGTAGATTTACGATTATCAAGATCACATGTCATATCAACATCTGTGTAGCCCTTTAAGATTAGATCAGATCCTCCAAAATATAAGAAATCTCCTAAGGTACCTCTTAGGTACCTGAGTATCCACTTGACTGCTTCCCAATGTTCCTTTCCGGGATTTTCAAGGAACCTGCTAACAACACCAACTTCATGAGCAATATCTGGTCTGGTGCATACCATTGTATACATCAAGCTTCCGACTGCTGAAGAATAAGGAATTCTAGCCATGTTCCCTTTCTCCTCCATTGTTGTATGACACATCTTCTTTTTCAACTTCAGATGACCAGCGAGAGGTGTGCTGACTGGCTTAGCACTTTTCATATTGAAGCGTTTCAGTACACGTTCAATGTACTTCTCCTGAGATATCCACCACTTTCTGCTTGTTCGCTCTCGAACTATCTTCATCCCCAAAATTTGTTGTGCTGGGCCCAAGTCCTTCATCTCAAATGACCTGGAAAATTCTCTCTTCAACTTTGCAATAAGCTCATTGTCTTGTCCTACAATCAACATGTCATCCATATACAACAACAATAGAATAAAGTTGTTATAAAAAAATCTTTTAAAGTACACACATGGATCAGAATTTGTCTTTATGCATGTTTGACTTTTCATGAATGAGTCAAACTTCATATACCACTTCCTTGGTGCCTGCTTCAACCCATAAAGACTCTTATTCAATTTGCACATCATGTGTTTCATTCCAGCTACTTCAAATCCTTCTGGCTGCTCCATATAAATATCCTCTTCCAAATCTCCATGAAGAAATGAAGTTTTTACATCCAACTTCTCCACTTCAAGATCTAAACTAGCTACTAAGCTCAAGATTGCCCGAATATAAGTCATTTTGACAGCAGGTGAGAAAATTTCATCAAAATCAATACCTTTCTTCTAATCGAAGCCTTTAACCACCAATCGAGCTTTGTATCTGACCATCTTGCTATTTACATCTTTCTTGAGTTTAAATACCCACTTATATTTGAGTGGTCTTTTACTCTTTGGAAGTTCAACCAACTTGTACGTGCCATTTTTTTTGTAGAGATTCCATGTCTTCTTGCATAGCTTTCACGCACTGATTCGTTTCTGGATGGGACAACATCTCCTTAAGACTTTCTGGTTCCCCCTCATCACTGGTGAGGACATACTCTATCGAAGGGTACTTGCATAACTCTACCCCTGGCCTTTATGATCTCTTAAGAGGTTGAGGTTGTTCTTCTCCCTGAGTGGGGTACTTGATCACGCTCACCTATGTCTTATAAAAAGACTAAGCAGGCGTTGTAAATATAATCTGAGTATTTAGCCCAGAGTCGAATCCCACGGAGAATTAACCTATCAATTATTGTTGTTAGACTACGCGATTCTCAATAATCAATTTCCCAAAAGTTATGAATATCAATTTTCGGTATTTTTACTAACTACAATTGAATGAAATTACGTAAGCTAGAAGATAACTAATACTGAGATGTAAACAGATGCAATAAGGATCTAAGGTTATGGTTTCCCCCGTTGCTGGAATCTCTTATTGTATATTTCATAAAGTTTGGCCTAATTATCTCTATCAATCACGAACACTCATGTTACTGTAATTCTCTCTCGAGCAATTACGATAATTTACTAAACGCACTCTCTCAAGCTACACTAGCTGACTTTTATTACAGTTCATTTTAGATTGCACCCAAGGTATCGTTATCTCTAATCCAACCTTTAAACCCTTGGTTATGGATCTCTTTTATACTTTGGGAGTTGTGTTGTTCAACAACTACCTAAATATGCACTCTCTCTCGAGCAGATACACACTAAATAGGCACAGCTAATTGAGGGCCTTCAATGAACTACAACAAGAACGTAGTTGAACAAATAGAGATTGAAAACCAAGCAAAACTATACTAATATAACAATAAGTTCATCCTCAACGGGTTCCACCAAAACCTTAGACTAAAGAAGTTAGCTACTCATAATTGTACTGAAAATAACAAAAGAATTCATTAACAATGGTAAAATCACAAGGAAGGGAGATGAGAATTGATGCCCAATTTCCCTCCTTGTTTCTTGTATTTGCTATCCTTGAACAGGCCTCTAAACCTTGATAAAAGTTTCCTTTGGGCGAGTTGAACCTTATATAGGTTAAGTGAAATGGCCCCAAACTTCCAAAAGTGCCCTTGGGAAATAACGTGTCCGCCTAGGACTAGCGCGCCCGTGCTAGTCAATGCGCTACTGGGCGCGCTAATCAACTTATGTTATGTCCGGGGATCGCTGGGTAGCGCGGTCGCGCTAGTGCCCGCGCTAATGAAGTTTTGTTCTGTCCCAGCAACTAGACTAGCACGGTCGCGCTAGTGGTCGCGCTAGTGGACTTATAATCTGTCCAAGTGTCTTTCATCCTTCTTTTCACACATCAAATATTCCACGGGGCTTTCTTCCTTTAATTTTGCTCCAAACACCGTCCTAGGTCCTTAATAGCACATTTTGCTCCTGCGAAACATAAAATCAATAATTAGAGCTATTTTAACATCATTTCACATTCCTAAGACAGTGAAGCATCAATAAGTTGGAGTGTAAACCTACACTAACTATGTGAATTGAGCCTGTTATCAGTACTCCACTTTCTCGACATCATCATCAAGGTGCTCCTCCTGCTCAATAACCTCATCAGGTTGATCCCCTTGCTCGGAAACCTCGTCGGTTCTACTTTATGCACTTGTGGGATTATTAGAAGTAGAAGGAAAGGTAACAAGGTTAATGATTATACCATTCTTGGACTTCTCTGACATATCATCAGCAGTTCCAACTTCACTTTCTCATAAGACTACATCTTTGCTTCTGATGACCTTCTTCTTTACAGGATCCCACAATCTGTATCCGAACACTTCATCTCCATATCAGATGAATATGCAGGGAACAGATTTATCATCCAGGTTTGTTCTCTGCTCCTTTGGTACATGTGCAAAAGCTCTGCAACCGAACACCTTCAGATGTGAGTAGGACACCTCCTTGTTGGTCCAAACTCTCTCTGGGATGTCAAACTCCTATGCAAATTATGGACTCCGATTGATCAGAACATGCTTTCTGAACTGCTTCACCCCAGAATGACTTAGGCAATTTAGCCATTCAGAGCATGTTTCTTACCTTCTCAACAATGGTGCGGTTCATTCTCTCAGCTACACCACTGTGTTGCGGGGTTCCAGGAACTGTCTTTTCTATATGATCCCATGGTTCGAACAATACTCTTCAAATTCTCTTGAAGTGTACTCACCTCCATTGTCACTTCGGAGACGCTTTAGCTTTTGGCTTGTCTCCCTTTCCACCAGAGCATGAAACTTCTGGAAAACTTGAAATACCTGATCTTTGGTTTTCAAAATATAAACCCATAATTTTTGTGAAGCATCATCAATAAAAGTAACAAAATATTTGTTACCGCCCGTCGATTCAGTTTCAATTGGACCACAAACATCAGAATATACCAAATCAAGTATATTCAATTTTCTTTCAAACGATGTCTGAAATGAGACTCTATGTTGCTTACCAAATAAATAGTAGTCACAAGGTTTTACCGTTGTACCTTTGGCATAAGAAATGAGTGATTTTCTGGAAAGAATATGCAATCTTTTCTCGCTCATATGACCCATTCTTTTGTGCCACAAATCTGCAAAAATCTCATCTTGTGCCGTGTTCAATTCACCTCGGCATATTTCAGCATTTGTCCTATACAACGTGCCACGAGCAACTCCTTTTGCAATCACCAATGATCTTTGGCGAGTCTCCACTTTTGGTTTGAAAAATAGTTCTCGTACCCATCTTGGTCCAAAGCAATCTCCAAGATCAAGTTCATCCGCAAATCAGGTACATGTCGCGCGTCCTTTAGAACCAATGTGCATCTGAAATTTGTCTTGATACAAATGTCACCAATCTCCGTAATCTTTGAGTAACTTGTGTTACCCATTCTCACAGTGCCGAAATCACCTGCTACATATATGCAAAAAAGATCTCTTACCGGTGTGGCATGGTAAGATGACGTTGTGTCAACCACCCATTCCGACTCTGGACCTGCCAAGTGCATGCATTCCTCTTCCTCATTTATGAAGAGAACAACATTATCATTGTTTTGCACTACGGCTGTTGTGTTGTTGTCATTCTTCCGGCCATTGGTTTTACCTTTGCCCTTCCTTAGATTTGGTCAATCTCTTTTGAAGTGGCCTGGTTGATCGCGATCGTAGCAATCTCTGGCTTTTGATTTGGATCGGTTCTTGGACTTCCCACGACCTCCGGATCTACTATAGTTGCTCGAACTCCTTTGATAACTTCTGCATCTACCTTCTATGATGAGAGTTTGTCCTTGATTTTCAGGCTTCGTTTTCATCTTCTCATTGAGTAAAAGAGCCGATGTTAAGTCTTTCAACTCAATGGTAGTATTCCCGTGCAGGATGGTTGTTTCCAAATTATCGTATGAAGATGGCAACGAGTTCAACAACAAGATGACTTTATCTTCTTCCTCGATTTTTACTCTGAGGTTGGCCAACTGTGTGATTTGTCCGTTAAACACATTTAAATGTGACAAAAAATTCGTACATTCACCCATGTGTAGGGCATATAGTTGCTTCTCCAAGTATAGTTTATTTGTCAGCGTTTTGGACATGTATATGCTTTCTAACCTTGTCCAAATGCCACATGCGGTGTCTTCATCAATGATGTTTTTTACCACATCATCTGATAAGTGCGACCTGATTGCACTAGCAGGCTTTTCATCCAAGTCAACCAAATCCTCAGCTTTCATGGTATTAGACTTTTTGGCATCAGCATCTAGTACCTTGCGTAATTCCTGTTGAATGAGTAGATCCCTCATCCTTCTTTGCCATGTTGAAAAATCCTTATCTCCGTTGAATTTTTCTACCTCGTACTTTACTCTGGACATTTTTTTTCACCGAGTATAATACTACCGACAATGAATAGTATTTCTGTGAATGAGCAGAACCTGTGCTCTGATACCAGTTGTTGAGAATAAATCTCCCACAATAATAATATTCACGGTAATAAAATCGGAATAATAATATAGCACTGAGATACGGTAATCAACAAGAATAAAAGAGTGACAACGACACCGAGAGTTTTACGTGCAAAACCCTTCAGAATAAGGGGAAAAACCACGACCCCGAGAGGAGAAACTGATATCACTACAGCAAGAAAATTTACACTTTGTAGGCCCGAGTAAAATACTCCAAAGACCACTACAACACTCAAAAGAAATAATCCTCTTTTGATATCCCCGCCTCACTATAATATCGCTCACACTCTCTATTTTCTCACACACTATTTTCTTATACCCTGTCTGTGATGCTCCACTCTTTCTTTCTCTCTTTGTTGGTGTGTCTAAAGAAGTGAGGTCTCCTTTTATAGGAGAAAAGAGTCGTAGGCTCCAAGTGTGCTACAAAAGCATTTTTCTCCTCCACTTATTTCAATCCAAGTAAGATCTTTCACCAAAGGTTTTGCCATAGTATAGGCATAATAGGTATAAGGCTATTGCCAACTATTGCCAACTAATGGGATGGACCTCACAAATTTATGTGTTAATGTTTGATTGAACACGAAATTTAAGAAATAAAAATAATTTTTGATACCTGAAGTCTAAATAAGCCATAAACATTTGTGTGGCTATAAATCTCCTCATTAAGAATAAAATGAGCACTTTAAAATTAAATTGTTGCTAAAATATAGAAAGATTGTCCTTTTTTTTACAGACTAAAAATAAAAGATTGTTACATAAACCATGACAAGTAGATGCAGAAGACAAAGATATGAGGAAGGGACCTTTCTCTTCTAGCTAGCTACGTTTTCACTTCTCTTGTATTGCTGAGTTGATATTGATGCTACTTAGTTGATGTTTCCCTTTCTTTCACGACTGCTCCTTTGATTGGTGTCCTTTTTGTTTACTCACTATTTTTCATATAAATATGACAGGAATAATTGAGAAATGAAAGTTTCTTTATTTCAGCTTTAGCTTTACAAAAGTGACGGATTCAGAATTTTAAAATTGTGGATGCTCGATCATTTCCTTTAACATAAAGTTATTGCAAATCACATATATAGTACACATATGAAAATTCAGGGAATTGACGTCCCCCAAACCGTTAGACTTTCAGAGAAGAGGAGTCTAGTCGCCATAATAACCCTTCTCGGAAACTATTCCAACGCGATAGTATTGAAAAATTAATAAGAACTACGACTAATGCAATCATTACCAAATAAAACTTCTAGTTACAAGTCACAGTGAACTACTAATAATGTTATTATTATTCAAAAACAGAAAAGGCTCCTAGTTACAAGTCACAACTCTACTAGAAGACGTTCGTATATAATAGCGCATCATTGCGTATAGTTGCGAATATCTTACACTTTACATAACAAACTACAATCATTTAAAAATTCATCATTGATACTGTTATGAAGTTCATTTTTTTACGTAGTTCTTGAATCCTTGATTGCTCGACGGATGAACGCCAGTGTTGAAAAACAACAAAATAACTTTTAATAATCGGTTAAAATACACCAACAATATCATATTCTTTTATGTGCTATTTGTCGGTATGTATAAGTTAAAATCCATGAATAAAAGAGGGTCACCCCAAAGTGAATAGACATGTGGTTCGCTTAATCGAAACTCGTTTAGGTAGCCATTCCCTCAAAGAATCGCACATGAGACTTCCGCCTTATATGATTCCCTCCCGAGCTTTCATCAAGGACGATTGCTTTAAATTCATTACTGACCAGAAAAACATTAAATTCTTCTTTAGGTGTTTCAATTGTTTACATTGCAGTACGCCTATATTTTCACCATACAAATTATAGACATCGACATATTCTCCGCAATAATCGCATAAAATGAAGCGTTCTTGGTTTCGGGTTAATATATGGATGGGCCAAAAGGTAAAAGAAATTTGTCCAATAGTAACAAAAGGTGCCTCCACAGTCCACAACCCACATGATTGACATCCGATCTAACCTAGTAATACACACAATCAGCCAAAAGCAATTAAAGTAACTCATTGTTCATTCAAATAATAAGGGAAGACACAGTTTATTGTTCGTGTACTTAATCATTATTTTCCTTCTGAAGATAAGGAAAAAAAGAAGCTTAAAAATGCCACTTTATTTATATAAAAAATGATAAGCAGATACATACTACACTAGTTCTAACTAGACAGTTTCATGATCAAACATTATATATACTTTAGACGATGTAACATCGCCCCTTAAAGCAAGTCTATGTAAAGTGCAGTCCTGCGCACTTAGCTCTCTCGCTATGTGCAGGTCCAGCGAATGATCGAACCACAAGGGTTTGAACGTAATATCTCCTTCGTCTGGTCGAGAAGGGAGGGGAACTGGACTCTGCCTGCATTACCCTGCATTTACATAAGAAATTGTTTCCAGTACGGGTCGAACACGTGACATCCTAGTCACATGACAACAACGTTACCAGTTACGCCAGGACTCGAACCGGAGACCTTCAGTGTGTTGAACTGAAGAACTTTCTTTAATTCCTCAGCAAGACAAGGAACTTCAATAACACCCTTTTGTATAAATCCATATTCATCTTCAGCTTGTTTTAGTAATTTCAAGAATGATGGATTTGTAAGCCAATGCAACTCTACCACAAACCTTTGTGGTTCCTCTTTAGTATTTACTGAACAAACAGCAAAATGTCCTTCTTTAACATCATTTGGCACCACTGCATTTGCAATAGCATTTGGTCTTTTGGAATTGGGAATGATAAGTTGAAGATATTGAGTCTTGAGCTTTCTAATGATCCGTTTGGTTCTTTCTTCTCCTGTCATTTTAGACAATTCACTATATTTTGAGCTTAATAATGTTGAAGTAGGAGATGTTTTTGGCAATGGTAACGTAACACTTGTTGTATTGAGTATATAGGATTTTGTTTTGACAAGAGGATTTATAGCATATGGTGAAGGAAAATGGAGGTTAGATACTTAGATGAAATTTCTAAGATGGTGAGTATTGGGTCCATTTGCATGTGCTTGCAACTTTTTGTTCATTTATTGCAACATATGACATATCTTTTTCTCTCTTTTTTCAAAAAAAATAATCCTTTTTCTTATTATTTTCTTAAAATTATTAGGTGTACCTTATTTTGTACAATAACGTATGACTATGAAAGGTTTCTCCCTTAGGAATAGCAAAAGTATACTTAGTTGTAAAGTATTCCAAAAATAAATTTTGATTTTTACTTGTCACTTTTTGGATATCAAGAAAAAAATAATTAATTTTTTCTGTTTTGCTCTTAGCATTAATTATTCATTCCAAATCTATTAAGACTATACACCAATTAATATGAGTATCATGGTAAATTTCCAGCTTGCGTGCACCTCGACTAATTGATTCATGGGATATCGGCCACCTCCTAGCAACAAGTACCAAGTAACTCTGTCCACCCAAAAATCGAACATATGAGACGAAATCACCTAGCCTTCGCTAAGATTTGAACTTGAGACCTCATGATTCTTAACCCGATTCATTGACCACTGGGCTACACCTTGACTGCTCATAAAATGTAACTCTATTGAAACCCAACTTCTTTTATGTTACTTCTAGAAATGGTGCATTTGTGTGGATCATAGGCAAACCCATGATACACAAATAACTGAATATCCTCTTCAGAATCATGGCCTTGAATTTTATTCCAACTTCTTGCGTGTTGTGCATTCTCCACCTTTTACGTCTTCGTTAACCCGACTACAACCCTAAATTTTGAACTCTTAACAACTAGTGTCATCTTTGCTAGGTAGCACTGCGTCGTTATCTTGTCTTTTTATCTCATCTCACCCTTCACTATTATTAAATAATTTTATTTTATCATTTACTCTACCTTTTTATATATTAAATTTATTTCGTATCATAATTTTTCTTTATAATATTGCAAAATTTATTCTTCATATTGTTGGTGCATGATATCATGAAACAACGGCAAACGATACAATCTATCCAAACAATGTATTCATCAAACGATACAGTACAATACAATACAAACAATATGAAACAACCATCCAAATAAGTTGTTTATTTGCATTAAATAATGGATTCAAACGATACTCCTTTCTCTTATCAGGCCCATCCCAAAGGAATATAAAAAAACAAACACAATAAATTAACACACCTAACATCAGGGGCGGAGGTAGAATAACATGTTCAATTGACGCATCACTTTGGACGTAAAGCATAAATTTGTATACGAAGTTCTATTAAAAAATAACAAATGTAGTAAATATGAAAACAAATATTTTTAAAGATATAATGAGTTCAATACTGTAAAACTTAAAGGTTAAACCCGTTGAGTTTAAATTTTGAATCCCGTCAAATTAAAAAAAATAGAAAAGGAAAAAATGATGAACTAATGATTAATTAATTCTTAAAAGATCTTTGATGGTTCACATGACAGGAGGAGGGCACAAGTAGATGAAGAAGACAACGATATTCTCTTGTGCTATTCTGATACTGATGCTACTTACTTGATATTTCCCTTTCTTTACACGACCAATCCTGTGAATGATTAACAACTATTGTCTCAACCCGAATATGACAGCAATTGGAAGGAAAAAAAAAAGCGTGGGGAGGGAGAGAGATGGACGTTAATGGATTTTCAGCCTGCCTCTTTTTATATTGCACTATATAATTTTTTACATGTTCAAAAAGAATTATAATACATAACTTTCTATCATAATATAATACCCTATATTTTTATAAGGGTGTATTGATAGCAAAAATAATAATGATAATAATAAGAAATTAACTAATAAAAATAAAACAAATAAAAAATAAGAGAAAAAAAGGGATAAGTAAAGAAAAAGGCCGAAGCCCATCTACCAAAAGAAAGGGGAAAAAGGCGGCAGCTTGCTGCTAGAAACGAAAAAAAAAATACAAAAGGAGAAAAGAAGAAGAAAAAAAAGGCTAGAATCAAACTTTGAGAAATTTTAAATACGCATTGGTTCTTACGGGCAATACTCGAATTTTTCATTTGGGTTCTTTTCTTCTGATAAATCTTTTTGTCTCAGTTCATATATTTGAAGGGTTTCACAAGATATAAGAAATTTAATACCAATAAGAGTTATTCTGGGCAAAATATGCAATTGGAAGTTGGTCAATGTTACTCTAGGATGAATTCACTTGGAAAAACAAAGGTATTGATGTATTTCTACTTAAACTAGTCTCATTATATATCATTTTCGTTAGGTGTAAATTAAGTAAGGGTGCAAGGATTGAGTTTTAGTGTTTAACTAAATTGTAATGGACAATATCGAATTTGGGTTTGAATGTGGTAAGTCTAGTATTGAGTACAAAAGATAAGTACCAATTAAGAAGGAATATTATGGACAATAATGTTATTTCAGTTTCAATTTATTTACACGATTAAGGAAATTGAAAAGTACAGGGAATAAACCATATAAATACCTTTTTATTTAAAAGATTTTGGACTAATTTAAATTACTCATAGCATGGGTAAATATAATTCGGCGAATTGATGATAAAATATAAAAACTCGGAGGATTGGATATTCTAAATTAGTGATGAATTTAGACTAAATGAGGCAATTAACACGAGATCGGTGTCGATGTGGTTATAGATTGATTGAAGAAAGTTGTACGGATCGTTCGAGGTGACGAGTTTGGTATTTCGCACGAGTACTGTGAGTAGTAATCTTACCGCAATTTGTGTTTTCATAACTTGCATGATTTACACATGATTTTTAATATGAATATGTTACCGATTATTTTGAGTTGCATATGAGACAAGTCTTTTACTCGATATGATACCGGAATAGTTATTTGAGATGACTACCGTTGTTTTAAATATTTTCTACGAGTATATACGGATTACAGAGATAAGTATAAATGTGAATAGACATTGAAGGAACTCGTAGCTAACGGCGGGTTTGTTAGACGTGGTGCACCTTTTAATTACCGATTACCGTTATAACCCTCGCTAGAGGGAAGGTACAACCAGCATACCGTTACCGATTTCCCTCAAGTAGGGACTACCGTTATATTTGAATTCTTGCGAAGAAGTCCACAGCTATACCAATTACATGATCCATTCATTGAGACCTCCCAAACATGAATATTTATATTACACAGTATTTTTCGAACTTATTATTGAATCATCAATTGATTTATATTACATGAAAACATGATCAGACTTATTATTGTTTATTGTTTCTGAAAGGGCATTCGTATTATATTTTCTGTTTAATATATATACTAGCATGTTTTCTGACTTGTCCCAAATAAAAATAGTAGTGGTTAAGTGTTATTACTCACTGAGCTAACGACTCATTCCCCGCTAAGTTTTTTTACAGAGACAGCAGTTGATGCAGGCATGGATTTCGTTAATTAGAGCGCACATGTTGATAGTTCTTGGTGAGCCTCGCACTTGTTAGATGGGCGGAAATTTCATTTATTGTTATGGTCTTTTCGTTGAACTCTTAGAGTCGCTCCATAGGCATTCTTTTAATGTCTTGAGTATTCTTTTGTTATTATAGACTTATTTGAGTATCGCTCATTCTTATCAAAGTTGGAGATAAAGTAGTATTTCTAGTTGTTAATGGGTGTACTATTAATGGTAGATATTTATTTTGGTTAATTGATAAAGTCATTGTCGTTTGAATTGATATTAGGATGTTTGGTTGTTAATTTGAGACAGGGAAAGTTTTGGGATAGGCCAAAAAAAGGGGAAACTCTGTCCGATTTTCTGTAAAATGCCGATGAGGCTTACTTAGGGGCACTCCCGGTCATGATCCTAAATTGGGTCGTGACAAAGGTTGTATCAGAGCTTAGGCTTTAAGTTGCGAGTCATGGAGAAATGTTTAGTAGAGTCTTGCTCATAGGTATGTAGGTGATCGTACTTATGATCTTGAGGCTACTGAATAACTAGGAATGTTTTCCCTTCTTTCATTCTTTGATCGTGCGCTGAGATAACTTGAGATTGACTTTGGAATATTTCTTTCGCGGATGGCTAGGACGCGCACACCTTCATCTACCGGACGTGGTGCTACCCGGGGTGGTGGTCAAGTTGGGGTTCATCAAACTAGAAGACAAACTGCTCCTCAACCTGAAGTTGGGAACATGGGTCAACCCCAAGCTGCTATGCCAGATCAAGTGCAAGGGCAGGGAGTTCAAGACACTCCACCACCAGTGCCAACTGTTGCCTTACCTGCAGACGTAGTGGAAAGGTTATTGAATGTGTTGGAGGCATGGTGTCTACTCAGGGTGGAAGTTCAGATCCTCAGGCTACTTTACAGACACAAGCACCTGCACAGACTCACACTTTCGGGAATAAGGAGATATCCCTGCAAGAGTTCCTGAAATTGAAATCACCAAAATTCACAGGTTTCGATAATTCAGCAGATCCTCAAAGTTTCTTGTATGGGACACTCAAGGCATTACGTGCTATTGGATGTTCTAGGGAGAGAGTCGTGGAGCTCGCAACATACAAACTAGAGGATATGGCCAACATATGGTATGAAACTGTATTGCTAGGAAGGTCAGCAGGAGCAGCACCACTGACATGGGACGAGTTCAGTAAGTTGTTCATGGATCATTTTCTTCCAGACAGCCAGATGCAAATATATGCTAGAGACTTTGAGAGATTGATTCAGACTCCATATATTAATGTGTCAACATATAACACCAAGTTTTGTAAGCTGGCTAGATATGCTCTTTACTTAGTGCCTACCGAAGAAGCTCGAGTTCAGAGGTTTGTTGATGGATTGCTTGGTCTTCTATTACACTGTAGTAGCCTCACAGATGAAGACTTTATCCTACTCTTCTGCAGTCGACCTTGCTAGAAAGATTGAAAACAAGGGACGTGATGAGTGTGCAACTAGTGATTTATGTAAGAAGGCCAAGACAGGAGGGTCTTTCAGTGGCGGTTTTAGTGAAAATTGAAGAGCGGGAAATCAGGGACAACAATAATAGGGTTCTCAGACAGGGACACACCTGTCTTCACGGTCCACATACAAACCATATTATAGACAAGGTACTAGGGGACCGTCAGTATCTGAACATCGTAATTCTGGGTAGATATATGCCACTACTCCAGTCTTCCAGACCTGTGGTAGATCACATTTGGGCCAGTGTCGTGTTCTAACTGGAGAGTGCTTTTGGTGTGACCATTTGGGACATCACTTAAAGGATTGCCCTCAACCTCTGAGGAATTTCAACTAGACTTCTATTCAGTCAGTTGCACCTACTCACACTACTCGTAATACTTCAGGTGCTACAGGTACGAGAAATAGAGGTCGAGGTGTTGGGGATCTTGCTACAGTGAATCAAGGACAAGGAGTGCTGGTAGAGGTCAGGCGAGAGTTTTTGCATTTACTAGACAGGATGCTCAGGCCTTGAATGTTGTGGTTACATGTATTCTTTCTATCTGTTCATTCGATGCACTTGCGTTGATTGATCCAGGATCTACTCACTCATTTATGTCCTCGTACTTTTCTTTGAGTTTTAGTAGACATCATGAGCTATTGAATGATCCTTTTCTAGTTGCTACTCCTGCTGGAGAGTCTCTATTAGTTGAATACGTGTATCGTGCTTGTCAGATTTGGGTTGAGGGTGGAGATACTCTAGCTGGCCTTATTGTACTTGATATGATTGACTTTGACATGCTTATGGGAATGGATTGGTTATCTTCTTGCTATGCTATCGTCGAATTTCATGCAAAGATAGTCAAGTTTGAGATACCAAACAAACCCAGTTTTGTTCTAAAAAGGAGTCAGGTTCCAAAGAATTGCAAAGTTGTATCTTTTATGAAGGCTCAACGACTGCTGAAGAAAGGTTGCTTGGGTCTCATATCTATTGTAAATGACACAATAAAGGAAACAATTAGTATAGAAAATGTACCAGTAGTGAGAGAATTTTTTGATGTATTTCCTGAGGATTTACTAGGATTGCCTCCAGTACGACAAATAGATTTTGGTATTGATTTTCCACCTGACACACAACCCATATCAATACCTCCATATCAGATGGCACCAACAGAGTTGAAGAAGCTAAAACGACAACTGCGGGATTTGTTATATAAGGGTTTTATCTGACCGAGTATATCTCCATGGGGTGCACTAGTACTGTTTAAGAAAGACGGTTCCCTAAGAATGAGTGTTGACTACAAGCAGTTGAACAAGATAACAATACGCAAAAAATATCATTTGCCTCGTATAGATGACATATTTGATCAGTTACAAGGAGCTGCCCACTTTTCAAAGATTGACCTCTGTTCTGGTTATCATCAACTTAGAATCAAAGATTAAGATATTTCTAAGATTGCTTTCAGAACTCGATACTAACACTATGAGTTCCTTGTGATGCATTTCGGACTGACTAATGCTCCAGATGCATTCATGGATTTAGAATAGGGTTTTCAAGCCGTTTCTGGATAGATTTGTAATAGTATTTATTGATGATATCCTGATATATTCTCGTAGCTAAGGAGAACACGAGAATCATCTCAGGACTGTGTTGCAGACATTGCAAAAACATCAGCTTTATGCTAAGTTCTCAAAGTGTGAATTTTGTCTAGACTCAGTATCATTTCTGGGGCTTGTTGTATCCAAAGATGGAATTATGGTAGATCCTAAGAAGACAGAAGTTGTGCAGGAATGGCCCAGACCTACTTCTCCTACAGAAAATTCGTAGGTTTTTAGGCTTAGCAAGCTATTACATGCGTTTTGTGTTTCTCCAGAATAGCAGCGCCACTGACTAAGCTAACACAAAAAATACACAGTTTCAGTGAACGTAGGAATGTGAGCAGAGCTTTCAGAAACTCAAAACGTGTCTGACAACTGCACCAATATTAGCCTTACCATAAGGTTCTGGAGGATTTACAGTATTCTATGATGCCTTGAGGGTGGGAATAGGATGTGTTCTCATGCAAAATGGTCGTGTTATAGCTTATGCTTCGAGACAATTGAAAAAGCACGAGCAAAATTATCTTATACATGATTTTGAGATGGCTGCAGTGTTATTTGCTCTAAAAATTTGGAGGCATTACCTATATGGCGAAACTTGTGAGATTTATACTGACCATAAAAGTTTGAAGTATATCTTTCAGTAGAAAGACTTAAATCTTCGGCAGCGTCGGTGGATGGAACTACTCAAAGATTATGACTGTTCTATTTTGTATCATCCTGGAAAAGCCAATGTGGTGGTTGATGCATTGAGCAGAAAATCTATGGGGAGTTTGGCACATATAGCTCCTGCAAAGAGACTTTTGGCCAAAGATATTCAGAGACTAGAAGATATAGGTATCGGATTTAGTGTCGAAAATTCAGAGGCATTGTTGGCTTATGCTCAAGCTAAGTCTTCATTAGTTGAGTGCATTAAGGCCACCCAATATGAGTATGAGCGACTATGCCAATACAGAGATGGGGCCTTAGCTGGTAAAAGCAAGGATATGATTGTTGAAAGTGATGGTGTTCTTCGAATGGGTGACAGGCTATGTGTAGCAAACGTAGATGGGTTGAGACAGGTTATTCTTGAAGAAGCTCACAACTCTAAATACACTATACATTCTGGATCCACACAAATGTATCATGACCTAAAGCAATTTTATTGGTGGGAAGGTATGAAGAAAGATGCTGCTAACTTTGTTTCTAGTTGTTTGACTTGTCAGCGGGTCAAGGCTGAGCATCAGCGACCCGCAAGACTACTACAATAAATTGATATTCCAGAGTGGAAATGGGAAAGAATTACTATGGATTTTGTCACCGGTCTACCATGAACCCTTAGAGGTTATGACTATGTATGGGTGATTGTAGATTGTTTGACGAAATTATCATACTTTTGCCAGTGAAGACTACATATAGTGGATTAAGATATGCGCATATATTTATGAACGAAATTGTCCGACTTCACGGAGTCCCAATATCCATCATCTTTGATAGAGGATCACAATTTAGCTCATGCTTTTGGAAATCTTTTCAAGAAGCATTGGGTACACGAGTAGATCTTGGTACTGCATTTCATCCACAGACAGACGGGCAGTCTGAACGTGCCATACAGATCTTGGAGTATATGTTGAGAGCTTACTTTCTTGAGTTTGAAGGCAGTTGGGACGCTTATCTATCTTTAGCTGAATTTTCTTACAACAATAGCTTCCAGTCCAGTATTCAAATGGCACCGTACGAATCATTGTATGGTATAATATGTCGTTCTCCTATCGGATGGTTTGAAGCTGGTGAGACTAACTTATTAGGACCCGACCTAGTACAAGAAGCTATGGACAAGGTCCAGTTGAGCAGACAAAGATTGCTTACAGTTCAAAGTAGACAAATGTCTTATGCTGATAAGAGAAGAAGAGATTTAGTGTTCTCAATTAGGGACAAAGTGTTCCCACGAGTCTCTCCTATGAAAGGTGTGATGCGGTTTGGGAAAAGAGGTAAGTTGAGCCCCTGGTTTATAGGATCGTACGAGATATTAGACCGAGTGGGTACTTTGGCTTATCGTTTGGCACTTCCTCCTGAATTGTCATTTATTCATCCAATATTTCATGTCTCAATGCTAAGAAAATGTATATCAGACTCATCTCAGGTGTTTGAAGTACCTTCTATACCGCTTGATGAGAAGTTGTCTTACGAGGAGGAACCGATGGCTATTGTTGATAGGCAAGTAAGAAAGTTATGGTCAAAAGAAATTGAGTTCGTAAAAGTCTTATGGCGAAATCATACAGTTGAAGTACTTGGGAAGTAGAAAAAGATATGCAAGTGAAGTATCCCCATTCAGTCTACAGGTATGCATGTTTAACCAAATAATTAGATCCTTTGACCAAAGCTGTTTTTAGGATGAACGCGAGTTACTGATAATCAAGGAAATAATATTAAATAAAGACGTATAAGTAAAATACAATAGTATGATACGCCGAAAAGTAAAGTGTGTTGTATTCGCAGTCTCGATCCTCTTTACAAGTTATATTCCCTTCCTTTATATAGGGAGTTTCTTAATATAATGTCTGATTCTTGCAATGATCGCCCATTAATGACTAATTATTACATTAATGAAGCATTACAAAGGGTAACCGTAACTGTTGCATGAAGTTCACATAACGTGTGGATCATTAATTGAGGATCCTTGAATCTGCCCGTAGCTCTGTCCGGATTCACTCTGACCGTGTCTCTTCCCCGTCTTAATCAGGTTGAATTTCCTGTGGCTGATGAACTCGAAGGTTTATTGATCTGTGCCTCTTTGTTACGTACCTCTTTATAGAATCATATCCAGCTGTCGCGTTTTCCTTAGTCCACGTAGCTGGTTGAGTTGTCTAGAATCAGCTTACGTGTGAGACTCTTTTTTACCAATACAGATAGTCCCCCCCACTTACCATTTATTTATCGATTAATATTTGGTAAGTGGATACGCATTTATGGAGGGGATATTTTGCCGCCGCTTTACCTCAAAACATTGTATCCTTCTATGAACATAGGCGTCGTTTGTCACTTCCATTTAATGCTCAAACCACGTGTTCTTCCCGGATTGGTTATGCAGTTACTCGACGCCTTTTAGGGCTTTTTGCGGCTGCGTCAGTCCCGAAGTGACACTTTCAATTATGACTTTTCATCATTATTTTTTCCCATGTTTGACGGTTGTTCTCAAGTATAAATACCTTTCTTCTTTTCTTTGCTTCCACGAAACACTTTCTAACTTGTCTCTTTTACTTGTAAAGAATTTTTTCTTGCCTTTGTAAACATGTCTTCTTCAAATCAACCCAAAAGAGTAATAGATGTTGAGAATTTAACACCATCTTCTTCTCCGACTAGGAGTCATAGGGGTGGTAGACTAAGGAGTCTAGGATCCACTCCTTCGAGAGGCTCTTCTTCTTCTCATATAGTCTCCCCTTCTTCTGCTAGGTCTCTAGTTTCTCCAAGGGCTAGGGCTTCCCGGTATTTGTCTAGAGGTATAGATGAACACCTTCTTGAACCTAGAGTTGATGAAATTAGTCACGCTGAGTTTGTCTTTACTAGGGACAATCAAGTTCTCGTAGATCAGTCTTCTTACCTTGATAGCATTGAGAGGTATCCAACCCTTATTACTGAAGGTCATATTTCCCTTGTTCGCAGGGAGTGTTTTTGGAGGTCTGATTTCCCTGTCTATATTCCGAATAGTAATAAAATAATAACGTCTTACAAGACGGGATATTCTTTTGTTTATACGTACCCTTTTACTCTAGGGTTTAGACCTCCCATTGATCCAGTCATAATTGAATTCTGCCATTTCTTCAATATTTGCTTAGGGCAAGTTGGTCCGCTTGTGTGGCGAGTTGTCGCGTGTCTTAGGAGTTTAGCTTCTTTAGCCTCAGTTCCTTTTGCTTTTAACCATCTTATTCATCTCTACTCTCCTACCGTATTTCGTCAAGGGGTTTTTACTCTGGCTGCCAGGAGTAAAAGAGTGTTGGTAACCCCTGGAGATGATATGGACAGAGGTTGGTACCTCTGGTACGTCGTTGTTCCCACTGCTGGTTTAGTGGGTGAAGAAAATCTTCCCTTCCCTGAGAAGTGGACTTTTGCACGTGAGTACATTTTAGCTCACATCTATTTATTTTCCTTCTTTCTGACTCGAGATGTTTTACTAACACCGTATTTGTTTCTTCTTCTCTCAGAAATCATGGGTATTGTTGAGAATGTCTCCGGTATCCGTGATTGGGTAGAAAAATTATTGTCCGTTGCTCCTTTGGAAGAAATATCTTGGAAGTACTTCGCTGGGAAGTTCGGTTGGCAAGTGAAGACCCACGGTAAGTGAAATTTTTGTTTCTGCTTCTTTCCTTACTCGAGCCTTTTTCCTTTTTTTGCTTAACCTTTTCCTTTTTGATAGGATTTTCTGCTCGTGGGGTGTCTGCTACGTCTATTCCGAAGATGTCTCTGGCCCAGGCCCAAGAGATTATTGTTGGTTCGTCTTCCTCGAAGAGGAAGGTTGGTGAGTCTTGATTTGTAGAAGAAGAAGAAGAAGATGAGGGTGCTTTGGTGCACAGGTCACGGAGAAGGCGGGTGATTTCGGACGATGAGTCTACACCCATGACTTTGCCTTCCGTGTATGAAGTCAGACCCTCTACCTCTGAAGATGCTTCACCTTCTCCCGTTCATGAATCTGTAGATTACTTGTTCCATGAAGGCTTTGGTCTTGCCTCTGATGAAGTCCCCTTGGCTGTCTTTCCCGCTTCTTTAAGAGAAGTTGTTTCATCTGCTCCTAGTATCTCCTCCGCTCCTTTGGATATTACTGTTTCTGTTGTTTCTTTGTCTGTGGCTTCCTCAACTCTTCATGAGCCTCGCACTTGTTCACATGGGCGGAGATTTTATTTTTTGTTCTGGTCTTTTCTTTGAAGTCTTAGAGTCTCTCCATAGTCATTCTTTTAGTGTCTTGAGTATTCTTTTGTTATATAGACTTATGTTGAGTATCGCTCATTGTTATCAAAGTTGGAGATAAAGTAATATTTCTAGTTGTTAGTGGGTGGACTATTAATTGTAGATATTTGTTTTGGTTAATTGATAAATTCATTTTCGTTTGAATTGATATTAGGATGTTTGGTTGTTGATTTGAGATAAGAAAATTTTTGGGATAGTCCAAAAACAAAGAAAACTCTGTCCGATTTTCTGTAAAATACCGATGAGGCTTACTTGGGGGCACTTGCTCCAAAGTGCCGGTCTTGATCCTAAATTGGATTGTGACATTTTTAGTTTAATTCCAGTCAATGCTTAAAGTTGACGTGTGAATTTCATGAGTTCTTTTTGGCTCAAGACTCGTATTCTAAACCCAAGTTAAAAATTCTCATCTCTTTATTTTCTTCCTTTTGTTTGTTGAAGTTATTTGTATCATTTTTGGGATACTTAATACGTGAGCTATAACACTAAACGCGTTCTGGAAATAATATACCCGGTCCCGCTTCTGGGTTTGAATCAATATGTTCTAAGAAGAAAGATTAAAATATCAATCTAATCGAGATCTAATTGATATTTATCTCTTATGGTAATAGAAAGTAAAACTCCATAATTTGATATTTGGAACCTCACTTGATTTGTGATTATAGGTTGGATGTCTAACTGTCCATTTGGGTAGGTCTTGCACTCAAGCTCCCTCCCACCTTTGGACTTTAGGGTCAATCTCCATCCGGCCCGAGGAAATTTCCCCCAACCCCCATTTGCTACATAAGTGAGATGTGAACATTGATATGTTGGCTCTGACATAATCATTAATTAACTCCATTAAGAACCACTGAATATGAGTGTGTTTGGATTGACTTTTAAAAACTAATTTTTAAGCTAAAGTCATAAGTTGGTAATACCCAACTTTTATCTTTTGGCTTATTTTTGTACTTTTCATGCCTAAAAGTTAGTGTTTTAAAGCACCTTTTATCATTGCCAAACACCACTGAAACTAGAAAAGCGTTTAAAAGCCAATAAACACTTAAAATGAGCCAATCCAAACACCCTCTATGTGTGTTAGCCGTGTTTAAGGATCAGCCCAAACTACTAAAAATTTGGTACAAATCCGTAAAAATTACATGGGGCGCCCTATTTGGTCTCCTCCATTTAACATATACCCACTTTTTAAAAAACTTTTACCTTGTACCCGTTGTTTAAACAACTTCATCTCCTCCTTCATTTTCTGAAGGCTGAAGATTGAGATATTGTTATGTGTTCAAGACTGATGATTCATACATATCTGATTGTCCCATTATGTTCAGTTTGATCTTATTCACAATAATTTAACCTCTTAGATATTTTAGCTTTACAGACACATTGATTTAGGGTTCTAATTTATCTGTAGTAACTTGTTTTCATGTCGAAAATATTTTTTATTCTTTAATATTTGAAATGAACAGCATCAATCGATGTTAATCATGATCTATTAAATTCGTTGTTGTTTTAGAACTTCTGCTCTAAGAATGCTGAAGTTCAGCATCAACAACAACAATAACATACCCAGTAAAATCCCACTAGTGGGGTCTGGGGAGAGTAGAGTGTACGCAGACCTTACCCCTACCCCGAAAAGGGTAGAGAGGTTGTTTCTCGGAGACTCTCGGCTCTACAAGAGAGACAATAATATCATAATATCATAAAAGAAATAAAAGAAAAGGCATGTGACAGCAAAATGTGCCAGAAAGAAAATAACAACAACGAATAAGTGAAAGGACAATAACACAAAAACTACGCAAAACAACAATGTGAAAACAACATAGACCGCTAACAAACCTAAGAAACAGATTACCCGGTATAAAGAGGGAAGAACTATCGACTACCCCCTATCCTACCACCCTAATGCTCGACCTCCACATGTTCCTATCAAGAGCCATGTCCTCGGAAACCTGAAGTCGTGCCATGTCCTGCCTGATCACCTCGCCCCAATACTTCTTAGGTCACCCTCTGCCTCTTCTCGTACCTGCCAAAGTCAACCGCTCACACCTCCTCACCGGTGCATCTAGGCTTCTCCTCCGCATGTGTCCGAACCATCTAAGTCGCGCATCCTGCATCTTGTCGTCCACGGGAGCTACGCCCACCCTCTCCCGAATATCTTCATTCCTAATATTATCCAGCCTAGTGTGCCCACACATCCATCTCAACATCCTCATTTCTACTACTTTCATCTTCTGGATATGTGAATTCTTAACTGTCCAACACTCAGCTCTATACAATATGGCTGGTCTAACCACCGCTCTATAGAACTTACCTTTGAGTTTAGGTGACACATTCTTGTCACATAGGACTCCAGACGCTAATCTCCATTTCATCCACCACACCTGTTGAATCAAGTCATTGCATGGTTTTGAAGATTGACAAATGCCAACCCAGTTGAACCAGGTCCATCAGGGCAAACATAGTCAAACAGACCCATTGGCACAAGAAGCGTCCATGCACAGGAGATAAATATCATTTGGGAACTAAGAGATTATCTCCTAAGCAAAAAGGTTGCAAATTGATAAGGAGATGGACTTCGACTTCAGGTAGGACAGAATCAAGATCAAGGAAGTTGAGATAAACACAAACTCTTCCACCAAAGAAGAGTTGCATTAGAACTGAACAACAACATCTCAACTACTGACTCTATAAAGTGTTGAAGCATACCTGCTGAAGAATTGACGCACAAACACAGAAGTGAAACAAGAACTGAAAGCAAAATTACCAAAGCAATTTTGCAAGCAGAATCTCTGTGCGACACAAAAGCTATTTGAAACAGCTAGAAGAACCAGTTCTATATGTTATCTTTCGAGTCTAGTGGCTTGTAGTAGGTGATTAAATATTGTATTTTTCAGCTTTATCTAGAAGCAATTGTAATAGGTACACATTGTTCAAGTTAGAATTAACTTGAAGTTTGTCGCAATTAGCTAGAGGCTAGTTTGCCACAAAGGAATTAGAGTTAGTCCTTAGGTTTACAAAAGAGTTTATTTTGTAAATGTTGTTTGGCTCAGAGTTATAGTGAAGAGTTTGGGAAAATTCTACTAGAAAGTAGGTCGTGATTTTTTCACCTTTTGAGCCAGGTGTTTTCCACGTAAAATTGATGTGTTCT